>JAQGAI010003105.1:0-11229 GCA_034696905.1 Lepidocyrtus violaceus
TAATATGATACTATAGCATTTCGTGTGTTTCAGTTACTAGATCAATTAGCACCTAGGTGCTAACAGGCTTTCTAGTATGATATAATGGAGTTGGAGTCAAGAGAGGCAACCCAATTTTCTGAAAACAAGCAAAAACAATATCGCTGAAAAGGATAAATTATACTTTTAAAATGGAATGAAGTTTTTGAGAAGAGAAGTTATTACCTTGAGAAGCGAACTTCCTCCTTTTTATTCTGTTGAAAGTCAAATGAAGCCAATTTACTTGTAAATTGAAATGATCTGTAACGTCGTCTTGCGCCCGAATTTACATCCCGAAATGCTTTCAGCTTTGCGAGACCCAGACGTACTTGCAAGGTAAAGCTAATTAAGTGGATGATGATGATATCTATAAATATTTACATCCCAAAGGGAGATGAGACGAGGCGAGGGGAAAAACAAGAATGGAAAATTTCCGAATTATAAAAAAGGAACTTGAAATATTATCCTGATCTAAATTGACGGGTGTCTTTCCTCGAAAGGCTGGATGTGAAAGACTTTCGCAAATTGACTGTAAAAATGGGGTAAGGACAGGAACAATGATGATGATGTGATCATTATAATGACTTTTTATTTAACAAGACGAGCAAAAATATATGCATGAAAAACATAATATCAGCTATATTGGCAGACTATTATGTAGTTTTTGTAACTCATTAAAAGCATGTCTGTTGCTGCTTCCGAAGCGTCACCCTGTCTCACTGTTTACGCTCTTCTTTAACACCCGGTTTAATTAGCATATTGGCCTTTGCTCTAACTTTTATTCTGGAAGGAAAGATAAAAACAACAACAAAAAGACCCATTCTTCTTTCCCTCCACCAAACTATGCAGATAGATCAAATCAATGCGGATTGATCATGCATCTTCCTCCTGTTCCAAATGTTTCCGCTACCGCTAGGATGGGAATATTGAGTGACCAGTTTGAACGGGTTTTGTTTTCCAATTATTTATGAACAACAATATTATGATTATTACTTATTGGAAGCTGAAAGTAAACCCGAAGAGACTTCTCGACTCTCCTGTAAAAAAGTGCAAACGAGTAATGGAAAAGCAGACATTTTGGCACCATAAAATCCAACTGCTCTAGAATAATCCCACTGGCCACTTATTACTCACGGATATTTTACCTCGTACGCAGATAGGAACAGGCATATAACACAACAACCTCCGACGCTAGTGCAATGTCACTAGCTTTCGTTTAGCAGGATTCCAGCAACTATTTAGTATGCCTTGTTAACAACAATCACCCTGAAATTTGTGGGATCATTAAAACAAATTAAAGTTCATAGCACTCCCATCACATTCATTCGCAACCGCGTAGTATTCGGTGGCATAAAATTTAAATGGATAACAGATGGAAATTTTATTGTAGGAAAATTTTCGTTTGTTTACATAATTTAATTACGGGCATGTGTGTGGGCTTGTAATGATGGTATCGTGCAATTCTGAAAACTATATTTTTTCTTATTTATGTATTGTTATTTTATGATCCCAAGAATGGGGTAACGCGACAGTTGGACATCACCTCATCTCACAGGAATTCATGCATCATTCATGCTATCATATCAGAAATTTTCAGCATTTTTTAAAAGGAAATCCACTTTAAAGGATAGCTGCTGTTGACTGCCTGTCAAGATGAATGGGATGGTTGGAATTCCACGTGTGATTATGTAACCCAAACTAAAGCCGGAGAGTGCAAATAAAACACTCCATTCTCTTCCCTATTGATTTGGGTTCAATAGAATCGTATAATCTTGTTTGCTTTTTATTATCTTCACATGTTTTTTTTAAAGAGGGTAATACTTTTTGCAGATAAGAGATAAATAAATATAGGTATTTATTTTTGATTGGAAACCCTTGTTCTCACTCACTCAAAAATAAACTATTATTACATCCCAACTAAAAACGTTTTGCTCTGGCTTCGACCAGATGAACCCAACTGTCAAAATTGGGTATACTCAGGACTTTCTGCAGTTTCGTAGACTTCCCCTCTGTTCCACTTGCGAAACGAATTGGAAAAAATGGCAAAAGATATCTAATGCTTTATTGGGTACTTAACCCCAAAAACAATATTTTCCCCACATTTGTTTTACCTCAGCGTTTAGAGCATTCTCCGATCCCAGTTTACTGCCAGGAATAAAATAAAATCATTTTTATCGATATTTAATCTGAGGAATCAGTACGAAAGTGAATAACATGGTGCAATGACATCATAAATGACACCTTTTCAAATGGAAAAGGTTGTATGATTTTTCAGAAAATGATGATAAAAATACAAATGGATTTTTTTACTGCGCTAACTTTGCAGCTTGCACTTTGCCTATCTCAAACCATAAAATAAACATTCGCAAAGAGTCATATTGATATTTAATCTCTCAGCCTCTCTGTAACACCAACACCCTTCGCTTTTGATCAGATATCGGAAAGATGTTGGAAAGATAATAGATATTATGTAGTATTTTTGAGCAGGTGGTAGAGTTGGAAGTGGAGGGAAGGTAATCTCCCAGTCATCATCAACATTGATAAGAAAGCACACGCACCACCACGCCACACAGTGGGATAGTATTATGATTGTGATTTATGCGTGAAAAACAATGTTGCAGCAGAGGAAAAAAAATATCATTTCCGTCCATTAGTTCATATCGTGCTGGTGACGATAATGATGACGTTTTGGTGGTGGCAAAGATGTCTGGCCGTTGGTGGCGGTGGTCATGATGGCGATGGCAAACGGCATGGAAGAAAATATTTTGCAGTTATGTAGGTGCATGCATATAGCTCATATAACGCTAGGTAAGTAAGCGTGCTAGTAGATCCGACAGCGATACGAATCAACTTGATTTTAATAGGAAAAATACTATCGACACTTTTTTTTCACTTGGATGACTTCATTCAATAAGTTACAAATGATTTCCTCCTTATTTTTCTTTTCCCTCTCTGTCGAAATCCTGCAGAGATTAGATTCGGTTGGATATGCACAAAAATATATCCTCCTTTGTCCTCCTTCTTCAAATTACGAAGCGCTCAGCAGCGTAGCATCAAATCGTTTTGAAACGCGGAAAATAGTAAATCTAAAAAGGACTTTTGTCGTATTTGTACATTCTCGTAGTTGGTATGTACAGTTTGGTTTCAATTGTGTCTCATGGCCCTTTCCTAAAAATGCGTATCATTCGAAAACTTTTTTTTTCTTCAAATCATTTGTTTTTTTTTTATTCTGCCGAAGGACTTTTTTATTACTTGGCTGACGATGAAATGTCCTAATTCAACATTTATTTGTCATTTCCCTTTCAGTATTGAAAGCGACATGTGTCTATAGGTATATTGGTCCGCTACTATGTAATTTATCGGTTGCATATAATATAGTAGCATCATTCCTAATGTGCACTATCACATCGCTATTCACTTAATTCGAAACTCTACAATATGGCTACACTATTTATGTATTCCTTATCTCACACAAGTCAGAACAAAAATGCAGAAACAATTCAACATAGATTTGTCGCGAAAAAAATATGTCGTTCGTTGTCATCTTTGCGGTTTGATAGGAAGTTGTCATTCTCAATAATAATGGCATAGTCTTATGCTTCGCTATTTCGTTTATCATTTGCAGTTTCGATTGTGACAATGTACATATGTACATGCATCAGGGAAATATGGTGAGCCGAGCCGAGCCCCACTGCGTTTATTTTTTTAAAGAGGAAAAGGGGCTTTGATTAATATTACATGTTTTAGCAGTAGGAAAAAGGATTTCCTGGCAAAAAAAGCTGCCACTTGATGCCATGCAGTCGTCTGTCATCATCAACAATATCATCATCATATTTATGCATCATTGTCATTCTCACTTTACCAGTTGTCATTCTTCGAACAAAACTCGTACTTAAGCAAGAAGGGAGAACTTTTTTGTAGAAACTGCTCAAATTGACCACAATAATCGTAATCAATCCTTGTTAACCCGGGGTAATAAAAAGCATATCATGTTTTATGTATCACTCCACTTACATGCGATTATATACAAATCTCCTAAATACTTTTTGTCTCTGCCATTGACAGTTGGTTTGCTAAGTGGAGGAATCTATGTAAATGTGGTTCTGTTATTTTTTTTTGTGGTGGTGGCAGTGATGATGATGATATGAAATGAGTCATAGGAGCGTGTGCGCTCATTAACTGTAGTGCTATGTTGGCCTGTGTCTCTATCCCTATTACTATTATTATGCATATCTAGACTGCCTATTAGGCATATGTATTTTTTTTCTTCTCTCGGAGATCAGCTAGGCAAGTTGGCAGAAAGCGGTAATAAATTTCATGTACATATCATTATTTAATAAGGAACTTATTTCAACACGCATGTCTGCACATTTTGCAAGGATTTATGCTTTCGATCACGATGATTAGGAGGATATGGATAAGCCATTTACATGCTCCGTCTGCTGCCCTATTATTATTATATGTGTATTCCATTAAAAAAATATGCAGAGTTGGAAGTGGATGTTGAAAAAAGTATCATTGTATTGAGGTTAATATTTATCTTTATCACCATCAAATAAAGATCATAAAAGAATCAACTAGGTAAGCAAGCGCATAACTGCGGTATCAACAGTTTCAACAGTATCATCGTCGTCTTCCATTGTAATCCAATAAATGAATGACATAATGAAAGGGCTCGTATAAATTTACAAAAGCTTAATAATACGGAACGACGTCAGTACACAAGTTTGGAAAGTTAAATATTGACTCTGAGTGAGTAAATAATGGAGAAAAACGGTTACAACAACGCACGTCCCTATATTCTTCAAGCTTGCACGTGGGGAAAAGGCATGAAATGGGATGGGAACGGATATAATGTACGGCTACCTCACTCCTTCATAAATTTTCATTGTCGTAGATAATTTTGTTTGGGTAGCACAATTTCAAAGAAGTTTGGTGTTGCTTGATACAATATTGTAAATAATGATGGGATATGATACATAAGGATTAATATATGGCACATTTCATTCCTACGTACATCAATATTTAGCTGGGTGGTGGTGATAGTGATGATTTAACGGAAGAAGACAATGAGGAAAAAAACTAGTCTAAATCTGAGCAACAAAGCTGGAACAACGCAGTTCTCATTGCTCATGCTCATACTCTGACCATGTCATACCCAAAAGTGTCCCCAACCATTTTTATCGACATTATTTGTCATTTGAAAGTCCTACAAAGGCTACGTAAAACACAATAACAATGTAAGTGAGTGACTTACTTGTAGCCTCTTCACTTTGTGGAACTTGTGGCGAGTCTGACGATGAGGAAGTTCCATATTAAAATAAAGGCTGTGACCAACCGCTGACTTCAGCTTAGTGTCCATGTCACCTCA
The DNA here is from genome assembly GCA_034696905.1 of Lepidocyrtus violaceus. NCBI lineage: Eukaryota > Metazoa > Arthropoda > Collembola > Entomobryomorpha > Entomobryidae > Lepidocyrtus > Lepidocyrtus violaceus. Next base: position 5,390 of record JAQGAI010003105.1, read on the forward strand.
CATCATCGATGGGTTCACTTCTCTTTGGAACATTGTCAGTTGCGATTGGGAATAGATACAACTTTGGTGCGTATTAGGAATAAAAATAGGATAGATAATCATATTCAGTTTTTTATCGTTTGTGTGAAATACTTATTAGCACAAAAATTCGCTTGCGAAATATTCAATTTTTTTTGGATTGCATTAAAGAAAGAGAATGTTTTAGAGCGAACTAAGGAAAAGTAACCTAATTCTTGGAATGTTAATGGTCAGTTTCAAGTGTGGTCTGAGACTGACTTTGGTAGTAAAAAATGTGCAATAAAAATGGTGAGTTTGTGAGAGGCGAAACTTAAACTTGTTATGCATCGTACGCGAACGTCATGTTGCAGTTTTAGTTTTTTTGGGACCGAGAAGTCGTTTAGTGAGTAACAGAAATAGGAAATGGAAATAAACATTTCATCTTCCTAAAACATCAATGAACAAGTAGAGGAAGCAGAAACTGAAATGACAAGAGGAGATGAAAAATCATCTCATGTTTACTCAAACGTCCTTCCTCTCGCTGCAGTCCTTCTTCTCTTCTCGGAAGAACGTGGCCATAGCCCACAAAAATATTTAGAATAGATTTGCAAATCTAAAAAACTTCATCTGCCCTTCTCCTTCCGCTTTCGCAAAAAGAGAAACAATAAACAATTTAAAAAAAAAGAAACTCTCTGTCAATGTAACGGTTTAACCCGAGAAACAAATCATGTCTCGGCTAATTTCTCGTGAAAATCAGTAAAAATCTCTCTCTCCAATGTGTAAACAGTGCCGTGAAGGAAAACAATTAGTGTGATGAAAGAGCAGTTCTATGTGGGTGGGAGGATTATTTTTTTGCAGCAGTGAATAATTGGCATGAAAAACAAGACGCATTTCTCAAAATCAAAGTCTTTTCACTTGGTTTTGATTCATTTGAAGGATTTGTTGTTGTTACTCTAAAAAAAATTCTTGTATATTTTCCAATGACTCCAACTCTGACAAATCTTCTCTCTTCCTTGTTTCCTCTCCAAAAATAACAGAGTGATCATCAAGAAACATAACAAAATGCACTGTAATCAATGCATAACTCATTCATTCGCAAATGAGTTCCATTGAGGAACGCTCCCAAACAAAGTGATTAGCAAGATTGGAAAAATAGTGCAAGTGTAATTGCATCTTCCCTTCTCATTCATATCTCATTTCTGACTTTTCATCGAGTCTTACAAGTAATTACTGGTAAAAAAGCTAAACTGTTACAACGTTTTGCCGCGTGTTGATCTGATCTGGTGCGAAAAAAAAATTGCAGGTTTATAATACCTATTTTTACACTCAGGTATAATAATATGTTCCATCATACTTCATAGCTTCACGCTTGAGCCGGATCTACAAAAAAAAACTATCTCTGTTTCAACACGAAAGTGTTTCCGGTCCCAGTTGTTGCTGTTGCCGTTTTATTACCCAGCAAAAAAAGGGACATACATATCAATTTCCTTCCATTCAGGATTATCATCGCAGCAGTCAAAGCTGAACCGCTCTGCTCACTCAACAAGCAGCAGCACATTTATAATTCTCAGTGTATGTTCAATTACACACCTGTGGTTTTGGATTGTTTTGTGCGTGGCCTGTGTATGTGTGTACGTGATGAAAACTTGACATTAATGAGATGATCAGTTTTACCGCAAAAATATTAGCAGAAATTCCTAAACTGCTAAATTATTAATAACGATCTTGTTTTTAAGTTGAACCCACGCCATGACGTTTATTATTAGTACGTGCTAAGGACCAAGACCCAAGATAAGAAAACTGTTCATTATCTCTTCTCACTTTTTCTACCAATCACTCGCCAGGCTATAGAAGGTAAAATTTACAATGATTATAATGATGAGATTTTAAGCATTTAGCTTGTTTATGTTCTTGTTGTTTATTATTAATATTTTACCCTCTACCCTAATTAATCAAATAGAATGTGAATATGCAGTGTTTTATGCAGGTGGTGTGATGGAAATGTTAAATTGGCATGCAAAAATTAATTGCACAATGCACAAAAATACATTGATTAGCATAAATATGTATTTGTTTTCGTCTGAGGTTGAGGGTATTTATTTCTGGTTTAAGACTAAAAACCAGTTGCAGTTAGTTTTCTTTTGAGTCTATTTCCGCATCTGTCTCATTCACTGTTGTACACGTGTTTGGATGCTTGTTTTTCCTCTGCAGTTCTTCGATTTGAAGAGTGAGCTAAATAAGTACACGCATAAGACAAGTCAAGTGTAAGACTGTGTGCTATGTGTGTATTATTTATTTGTGTAGGCTTACGCATTTATTTCGTGCGATGATTTGGCGAAATGTTAAACATGGATTCTATTGTTTCAGTTAGTTTTTTACTGCTATACATAAGTACAAGTACATACGTGCGTAAAACTTATCTCTTCAGTTGAGGAGTAGCAAATAAACTAGCTCAAGTAGTTAGTCTTTTGGCAGACAATAAACTAATCAGCGGATAGACGGCATACGTCTGATTTGTTGATGAGTTTAGAGAGATGCTATCTTTTCATGTAGTTTTGGTTTGGCTTTGGCAAGAGCATGTCTGTCTATATTTATTTAGTTCAACATGAGAAAAAACATGCCGTATTATTTTGAACTTGGAGCATTTCTGTACATAATTATTTCAATCGTGTAATGTTTGTCCTTACCAATAAAACTGCATTAAGGATAATAATTTTTGCATGTAGAAAGGGGAGGGGAAGGGACTTGTATGGGGACTAGGTTAAAATGTAGAAATTGTAAGTACACTTATTTGTCTATTCGTACATGATAAGATGACATGGGAAGATAAGACATAGCATGAGTTTCATCAAGGTACAAATATTACAACTCACTTTTGCCCATTTCAGTCATTGTTACTGTTATAATTTTGTTTTTAGCTCTAACCCAGATCAGCTTTACATATTACCCCTAAATTCTGAATCCCCCCAAAAAAAAGAGCTTGCGGTGCAATATTATTTTTCTCGTTCAGCACTAATTACACTCGGCGCATTGTGATCATTGTTTAATGGGATAACAATTGAATTGTGCATTCCTCTTGTCACTCCGCTAAAATGGGATGTTGTTTTGAGTGCATTAAAAATAAATGCAGTTATCTTTGTATAGATTCATTTTCCTATCTTTACGACAGATCTGCAAAGCTATTTCATTTCTGTATCTGTATGTATAGCTATTTATTTGCACCGCGCAGCAACATGAACCGCTAGAGAACTATTATTACTGCTAACATGGATAGTGCTACTTTGTTACTACGAAATCATGTTAAAAATAGCCCGCTGTAGATTTTTAATGCGCTATCGTCCTCGTCGTCGTCAACTCCGTTGTCAATTTGTGTACAATGGATAATTTTCTAAAATGGTCATTGAAAATTTATATATGGAAATAAAAGCGGAAAGTGCTTGTCGGGCTTGCTCTCTTTTTTAGAGATCAGAATTGATGATCATCACTCATAGCTTAATGTATTTTGGTCCTAAGCTAGCAATAGAAAAGAAATATTGCACACACACAATGTATAGTTCATGAATTTAGTTAAATAGCGCATTATAGCAAACAGTGTTTTTAGAGATTAAAATGGAGATTTACGTTGCTTGTGCTGATTTAAAGTGCAGAAATATTCTACGTGTGATTGCAAATTTCAAATGACTGTTGAAAAGAGTGAGGCAATAAAATTGAATTTATTTTATTTTTCACTCGTTGGCTATGCCTTGCATTATAAATGTCTTTACCTGTCGTCGTGCTCTTTGAACTTTGAAGTATGATGAAGTTGTGAGTGAACTGCCGAGGAAGTATCTCTTTCAGCTAATTCTTCTGAAAGTAGACATTTCTATTCCTTTAATCTCTTCCGAAGTGCCACTTAGCATTTTGCAAATCGAAATCAATAAAAGTAAAGGAGAGGATATAATTATCCATTATTTATTCCCGACAGCATCACAAGAACTCTTTTGAAAATGTAGCAAATGTTTTTATTGCAATGATCAAAACAAGATTGACAGTTTCTTTATTGTCTGTCAGATCAAAGACAAATCATGCATTGCATTAGCAGTCTATACCTAAGCAAGAACTAAAATGGCTGATTTTTTTTGCTCTGAAGTATTGCTCTTTATTTGTGGCTAATGGACAGGTAGATTTCAATTCTGATTGTTGCTAGTTTTCATTGGGGAAGGAGCGATGGTAGTGGTGACGCAATTCAAAAGACCATTTCCATATTTCATGCGGAGAATCAGAGAAAGCCCAGCCTTGTTCAAGGTGTCCCAGCAGAGATTTGCATGTTCGTAATTTGGTGTGTTGCCAATGTGTTGGTGTGTCGTAAAATATTATGCGAAGTGGAATATTTCACTCCATGGATTTACGTAATAAAAACGTAAGTAATGTAGTGGAGTGGAATCGGATTCATCAGAAAGAAAGCAAGGTAGGGTAGGACAATTCATGCCATGCCATGCGAGCCAAAAAAATTTATAGCTACTGTCTGTCCTCTACTCTTCCAATACAATGTATTGTATAGTATGGTTTTACAATATGGACACCTAATTGACAATGCAAATTTATGGACACGGTTGAAATATAATTTTTCGTACAATGTCACTATCCATGTTCCATTATGTAATGGGACGAGAGAAGATTTGTACCTTCTTCTTCGGCCCACGTCTTCTCTCCCAACTTGTCCTTATGGAAAAAACGAACATACAACAACAAATTATCGTAGAAATCATTTTTGTTTGCGGTTTAGGCGTACGGGAGAAGTGTTAAAATACCAATTTATGCAGAAGATGCATGTTGTCATAAATTATGTTCAGGACAAGACACGACACAAACTGGTGATGATGATGATTGGGATGGTGTATGCTACTAAAATGCGGGCCCGTATAAGCTAAAAGGGGTTGTATAACAGATAATCTTATAATGTGAAATGATGATGATGTGATGAGTTTTTGGTAACTCTGTTTTTACACACATCTTCCAGAGAAAACTGAACTTTTCTGGATCACACATCATTTGGGTATATGTAAACCCACTTCACTGGTAGTAGTAAAGAGCAAACGTTGAGCATAAATGGAGAGAACGTTCTCCTTATAGTCGACAAAATAATCTTGAGTGGACAGTCAGTTGATTAGGATTGGAGTTATTGGTATGCGAGTTTTAATGTAGCTACGAGACTATTACCTCCGAGGCTTTATCAGGATGGAAGAGAGAAAATACTAGAATAATTATTTTTATCTTGAGGAGGATGGTCTTTTGCTTTTACAAAGTTAAAGTTTCATTTTGATTTTCGCATGTAATACGTACTTATAACTACACTTCACATAATAACAACCCATCCCCGTTAGTATTGAGCCGACAAGAAGCTTTTCTATAATAAAAGTCAACTTAAAGGTTGATGATAAGGATGATGATAATGATTAGGAGGTTGGGTACAGAGAAATTGAAGCAATTCATACACGAGCTAAAAGCTATATCATGGGGGGCTGGAGATGATGATAACAAAAAAAAACGCTACAAAGTGAATCAATCTCTCAATTATAAGCATTTTATTTATGCGACTTTCTACTCCAATTCGCATGAACTCTTCCTATTCCACTCCAGTTAATCGAATTATAGCAGTCTGTCCGTCATACTGAAATAAACCAATCTATTTCGGAGTGTGTGGTCTTCGTCCAATTAATGAGGATGAAGACATATAGGCACATTCACTCGTGACTCCCACAGTTGCCTTTGACTTTCTCAATGATGCTTTGGATTCTCTACAGATATTAATGGTAGCAGGCGGATTCCCCTACCGGAAAATTCCCCCTCTGTGTAAAATTCCC
>JAQGAI010003106.1:0-11225 GCA_034696905.1 Lepidocyrtus violaceus
GAATGGCGGAATTTATGTCGTCCCCTTCAACAACCCTTTTCAAAAACCTTCCGATGCACTTTTCCTCGATAACAAATCCGGTTTGTATTCTGTCTGATGTTGTTCGGACAGTTGTATCTCGTCTAGTTTATGACTAACTCTTGAACGGTTTCTTAAAGATGACGCAATAATATTCTTTTTTTTTGGAATCTTTGACACTATGATTTGTTTTTAAAATCGGGAGGGAACTGTCAAAAAAAAGCCGCACTTTTTGTTTTTGTATATGTCAATAATAAACTTTGGATGGATATTTTCCTCTCGATATCAGTTTGAAAGTACCCAACGAAATGTTGCTAAAAATGTCGAAGGGTGATGAGGAAAGTAGCTCAAATAAAGGAATGTGTATTAAACATCCAGCCCGGCAAGGAACAGACACAGTCACACTTAAGACTTGAGGCTGTAGTAATAGCCCCTCAATATTTATTTATTTATTTTTTCTTTCTTTAGTTGGGCTTTCTCTCTCCCCAGTTTAGTTTCTCCCCGTCTGGTTGTGACAAGGGAAAGTGGTGTGGACTAGGCTTTGCTTTAGGTGGTGGAGGACGAGGACGACTCCAGCCACTCCACTTTGTTTTTCTCTGAGAGGAGAAACATAATCATCATTGTTTGGTCTGTAGCCTCGAATATCTTCCTCCTTATTTTACTTTCTCCAGTAAGCAGTGTTCGTAGCAGCACATCACATCACATCACATGAGCATCAGCAGCGGCAACATCATCATCAGTCCATCCTCCTGACATATTTATAGTCCCTCATTTATATCCAGCCGTTTTGGAGTAATTGTTCCAGGGAAGGAGAAGAAGGAACGCTGATGGGCCACTGTTTTTTCGCCGAGAGTAAATCGTAAAAAATAATATTGATGTGGATGGCGATGCTGATGAGGATGATGCAATCTTCTCTCCTCTGTCGTTTCTCTCTCTTCTCCCATTTCCTTTCCTCTGGATGATGATGATGATGATGATTATTATAAGAGTTGTTTTTTTTATTATTATTTTGCTCTGCTTTCCCTCTTGTCTTTTTCTCTTAGCCTTTAAATGCTAAGTGCATAAATAAGCACAATAACACGAACTCACTGTATTTCAAGTGTTTAACCATGTTATATATAAATAAATAGTATATTTGGTTCAGCGTAGTAAGTCACGGGTTATGGGGAGATTGTTGTTAAGTTAAGTTAAGTTGAGTTAAAGTGGAGGAGGAGTACAACAAACAAGTTGTATCTATAAAACAAAATGGAATAGCTCTGGGAAAAGATGCAGTTTTTAGCTGGTTGTTTGGTTGGGTGGTGGGAGCAATTTATTTTCCTTTTTTTGTGTTTTTTTTGAAGAGTGAATGATGAAATGGGCTGGGAGAGAACAATTTTCTTCTTTTTTATTTTGCCCCAGCAGTTTAGACTATGCTTTCTCCACTTTTGTCCTTATGAAAATACAACACGAAACAAGAGGTTTTTTTCTCTCCTTTTCTCCAGACGATTGTCATATCATATCATCATAGTAATAACCATAGCCATCCGTTATCCGTGGAGGCTATTATGTACTTGTGTTGGGCAAATTGTTGCTCGGCTCAGTTTTCTGTTCCTGAAATTAAATAGAAAGATAAATAAAGTTGGGAAATGATATGAAGTAGAAGAAGAAACAAAACATGCATCTAATTTTTTTTGTTCAAGCCAACAATTTCTCGTCGACTGAGGCTGCCATGTCTCAGAATGCCCCTGAAAATGGGACATGCTTTGGAATTGGATTCCACCTCCCTCCAAACATGTATATATCAAATCTGCATGGTTTTTATGCGCTTATGGCTGCGCTGACTACTCCAAAAATTCCAATCATGCCTAAATATACTTTGCTAATGTGTAAAATGTGGCCTGCAAAAAACAATACAAGAATGGCAAAAGGCTCCAAGACGGGGGAAAACTGTTTGTTTTAGCTAGCCTCCGTTTTGTTCGTGTCTGGCGTTTTTTTTTTGTCTGTTCCTCCATCCTCCATTCCATTGGCTTTTGGGAGGAAAAGCAAAAAAGGGGATGGAAGGAAGGATGATGTATGAGATGATATGAGATGAGATGATAAAAAAGAATCTCTCTAGCTCTAACTATACTTATCGTTATCTCTGAGGTGGATATGTTATCCCTTACAGAGGGTGCTGCTATGTTGGCCATAGTGATGATGATGATTATAGCGGACAAATATATGCTACTTTTGGCTATTTTTTTCTGCTGCTTTTCGAAAACAATATTGCTTTTTATTTTGCTTTTTCAAGTTTAAATCTAAAAACAGCTTATTTCATGTATAATACCAAATTACCAAATTACCAAATTGTAAAACAATATATTTTGAGCAGTAATATATTGTATTAAATGGAAATTGTTTCTATATCTAACTACATTTCTATGTCTACATTTGTGGATCCTTCATAATTCTCGACAGAAAAAGCTAAAAATTGTCGATTATCGACATAAAAGATTAATTGTCATAGTAACTTATACCATTTTTTTTCTACTAAAAACGGGGCTAGGTTAGTCAAAATTTGTTAGTTTTGTCAAAAATATGCTATTTAGTATTTATGCTCGGCAAATTTTTTTAATGCTTTTATTGTCTTTTCTGCTTTTTCTATGCTTATATTGCCATTTGTCCGCTTTAGTGATAACGATGATGATGATGATGATGACGATTCTGATGGGAATGTGATTGCGATGAGAAAAAACAAACCAAAAAAAGAGACGCTTCTGGATCTGGATTTTTTTGGATCTCAATCTGGAGGAGTAACATAACATACCATGTCGAAGACAAGAAGGAGGGAAAAAGAAACAGCAAACAATACGAAAACAAAAAATCCATTTCCCTTTCTTTCCGCTACGAGATAAGCTGAGGCTGAGGGTAATGAAGGATTAAAACAGACTATTTATGTTTGCTCAATTGACAGCTGGGATAAGAGAAAGGCAGCGGAAGAAGAAAAAGAAGAAGAAAAAAAAGATGGGGATAGCTACTAAAAAAAACTTTTCCATTAGCTGTAGATCATCACACCAGCCAACAAATACATTGATCATATCACACCAACCAGTCAAATACATAAGCATTAAGCATATAGCCAGAGGGATGAGGAAATGGAAAAATTATTTACCCAATTCGCAAATTTGCAAAAAACAAGGAGAGAAAACAAATAAACACTAAAAAATGGTTCAGTTCAAAATAAAAATTAAGTTTACTCCACCTGAGTCCCAATCTTAAATCCGATATATCCAACATTTTTCCTTTTTTTCTCACTTCTTCAACTTGACCAACTCAATTCCACTCCCCCACTCAATTGTATGTAATTGGAAAAAATAAAAGAATTGAAGGGCACGATGTAAACTTTTTTGGAAGAAAAAGGAAAAAAAAAACACTATTTTTTTGTTTTTTATTTCATCCTTCCTCCTCTCTCATCTCCTCCCAAATAAAAACTGCAACTCCATTCATGCTTGCCAAAAAAAAAAAAAATTGTGCATGACTTAAGACAAAAGGGCAAACCACATGAGCAACAAAATCTCCAAACTAAAATCACGTTTTCACTCTCCAATCCAACTTGATCGTAACTTTGCCATTGCTCTGGATATAAGTAACATCATCATCATCATCAAGCAGTATTGTATCACCATGATATGATGATGACCTATCTATCTATGGTCTATGACTATGACTATATATCAGCAGCCCCACTTTACTTCACTTTACATACGTGTGAGAGGGAAAACACGGCCCATTTCATTTATGTTGCAACTTAATTTTTTCCCCCGTCTTCCTCCGTCGAATGAATGAACAAAACTAAACTACTACGACGACGATGGAGATAGCCAGCCAGGGAAGAAAATAAAAAACTTGTATCATTACCCGAAACAAATTTTTGTTTCGCCCATGCCATCCATCCCATCATGCCAAGAAAAGAAATCTGCTAAGGAAGGACTCAACAAGAACAAGAAGGAAGATATGCATATGCATGGTAGATAGATAAATAGATCTACATACATGCAAACGAAGAAGAAGAAAAAAGTTGAAGCTTTTTTCTTTCTTTTTCACTCCCCACAGTCCACACACGGAGGAGGAGGATTTTTTTTTTTGAGAGAAAGAAAGATAGATACAGACACGTTTTTTTTTTCGGGGAAAATGACAAAGTTCATGCGGAAAAAGTTCCTCTATTTTATTTTCATTTTGGAAAGAAGAAGGAAAAGGAATCAGCCAAAGAGGGAACAGGAAAGGACTGTACATTTATTTAACTAGGGATGATATGTTGATGTTGCTGAGGATGATGATGATGATGATGATGAGCCCCATGCACCCATCATGTACCAAAATGCAAGTTAAGGGGGGAAAAATTGTAACAATTTTTTTTCCTTTTAGAAAATAAATCTTCCTCCATCCTGAGAAATGCTTTATGGCATCACTACAGCTAACGAGAGAGGAGTAGTAGTACACGTACTTGGCTCGTTTGCTCCATCATCATCCTCCTCGAATAAGGACTAAGTTTTGTTGAGAGAGGAGAGGAGAGAGAAACAAGAAGAAGAAAATGACTTGACGTTTTTTGAAGTTGGAAGGAAGACAAGTCAAGTTCGCAGTCAAATATCACACCAGCAGCAGCAGCATGCAAATTATAGCAGTCCCATAATAATATTCACTTTTCAGTTGGAATGATGGGATTGGAGCTATGTGTGTGGTGGTGGTTTTTTTTTTAAAGGTTGTTTCAGATGATGATGATGATGATGATGTTATGGTGATGGTGGGATATGGAGGTGGCGAAAAAAAAGTACATGTGTTTTTCTGCATGTTTTTTTTTCGCCACCGATATACGCAAAACATGAAGTAGGGAAGAAGGGTAATATGAAATGTGATGGGAATGGAATGAGGATGAGCAGGATGATAGTGATAGTGATGATGATGATGACTGCAGTTTTGCACTTGCTCCGTGTTTTTTTTTTCTTCTATTTGAGCCAGCTGCACTTTACGAAAAAGAAATGGACGGCTTTCTGTTTTTGCATTTTTCACTCCACAAAAATAAAAGAAAGAAATATGTGGAGTGGGATGAAATATAGGTACGTACATAAAAAAAATAGAAGAGGAGGAGAGCTGAATGATATAATTTTTTTGTTTTGGAGAATATGAAAATTATGTTTGGAGCAACAAGGGCAAGTGTATTTACGATTGAGATGGATTGGATTGGATCGGCGGAGTATAAAAAAAATATGTAAAATGGCTTTTGATTTTTTTTAAGAGAAAAAAAAATGGGGATTCGATATTGGGAAATGGAAACGTCAAACGTCTGCGGTGTGGTTTGTTCAGAGGTTTTTCGTCCTCTTGAAATGGCATGACATGACATGGCATGGCAAAGTTTACACATGCCTGTGCTGTGCTGCCGTCGTCCGTCGTGTCGTGTTAAATGTGTTTTCGTGGGAAACCGCACTGATATGGAAATAGTGGAGAGGAAGGAGGGAATTATTGGAGCTAAGGCGAAAGAAAACGAAACAATTGACCAATTTTTGATTTCTTCTTCTTCGCAATCGCAAATTGGAATGAACTTTGATAAGGAAATTGGCAAAGTTGTCGGTCATGTCATAATTACGTATTATGCAAAAAAAAAGTGGGATGTGATGTGATATGAGCATCAAAATCGAAAGCATTGAACATGACTGAATAGATAATTGTGAGTAAAATATATAAATATGCTTATGACTTACTTAAGATGACAGCATCACCGGAGAAGTTGAATGAGCTGTTCCATAAATAAAGCGAGAACTGTTGTTGTTTGACATATGGGCTGCTATACACGATTAATGTAGATAATATAGCTTTTGGCTTCTTCTTTTTTGTAAATTTCACTTTCCAGGGGGAATTTTTTTTCTACAGCGGAGCGCAGCGTTCAATGGAAATAATGTGTGTTGAAGAACTGTATATTTGTTTTTATGTTTTAAAAAGATGATGTCTTCTTATGCTAATTACACTTTGAGATATGGGATAAGGGAAGAAAAGGAGGTTAATGAATTGCTTCGTGATTGTATAAAGACAGAGGGGAGAGGGACGTTATGTTTTTTTTTGTATTTGTGTCTTCTTGGAGGAGTCTTGTGTTTCAGATCAGATTTCCTCCCTTTGATAAGCTAAAACACAACATGACACATGAGTAAACGGAAAACGTCTCGTCGGCGATTTGTTGAGTGAGTTGAGAGGATTTTTTTTATATATGTGACTGTTGTTGTTGGGATCTTTTCTCCCCGAGATATTTTTGTTGAGAGGATTTGGAAGTGAGAGTGAAAAATGAGAATGTTGAGTTGAGAAAGAGCCTGGACCTGCCACGACGGAGGCAAAGGAACAAGTGAGGCTGATCATGAACACGAGCCAGATACTAATTCTCTCCCTGTTGGCTTTCCGCTTTCCTTGTCCTCCAGCCTTGTTATTCCTTCCGTTTGGGGCTGGCTGGGAAGTGTTTTTTTTATGGATGTTCTGTTATGGTGTCGCTAGTCATGTTCCTTATAGTGGCATGGCAAGCCAATAATGCGAAACCTGGCAAGGAAGAAGGAAGATGGACTACTGGCTGGTCTACTACGCTAGGAATGGAGTATGGGTTGGGATGAAATCCATTGGAAGTTGAAAGTAGGAAGTGGAGTTGAAGTTGGTTTTTTCTTCTTTTTTGCACAGATTTTTTATATTTCTTTCTTTTTGAAAGAAGAGGAGCATATTATGAAGGATGGGAATGACAAGGGAAATGCTGAGAATCACTCAGTCACTCACTTGAAAATCAGAAAGAATCAGAAATGGATCCCTTGTCATGTCAGCGAGGAACTTGAGGAAGGAAGGAGGGAGGAATCGCGAAAATGCGAATGAAGAGTAAAAGGATAGATGGATGGATGGATTGGATGAAGCGAAAATGTGCTTAAGTGCCACGGCGGGGTATCATGATCCCAGACCAAAAAAAAATAATATATAATGTTACTAGCAAAGTGATATACTGTGGCATGTTTCATTTTTTTTAGCTCTGTAAAAAATTCTTGCTCAAAACTATTCCATTCCAATTCAAATTATTACTCCCAAATTTGTTCACATCAACTCTGGAAAATTATTTTGCTGGAGTGAGTGAATGAAATGTTGCTTTGACCGGCTGCTCATTTTGGGAATGAGTATTTTGGGCACACTTCCGAAAACGAACGTTTTCCAGACGGGAGGAAACCATAATGCAGCCAGTTATGGAAAGAAAAAAAATAAGATTTAACTTAACCAGTTCCATATTAAGAAAGCAAGCGCCTGTCATTTCTCATTTATTTCATATTATCGGGCGGAAGACTAAGTCCGTCTGATTCCAGATTTACATTTATGCATTTGATCATTTTATTATTATTAATATCAATTTGTATTATGCACGATTTGATTTTATGCAGGATCCAACGCAAACAAACTCATCCAAATTTATTTCCTCCGTCAGCAGGAATGGCCAATCTCAGTCTGATTTCCTCTGAATTCCATCTAAAAACTCCTGTCGGCTCCTTTTACTTACAAATTATTTCTAACCTAGGCTATTTATAATTTCGCTCTAGATAATTAATACTCCGAATTTGATGTTGAGCATGAGCAATCCTTAATTGCTTCGGCGTTGACGACGTATTGCCATCAATAAATACCTAAAAGTACATTTTACTAAATACAAATTCCATTTCCTTTCCATCCACTTTTGTTTTTCATCCGAGAGACGAGACTAGATGAAGCCCAACTACGTTTTTTTCCCTCTGCAAATCTGACCTGCCAACTCAAATAATTATGTCATTTGTCCTCCGGAGCTTATACCCCTAAATCCAATTTGCAAATTAGGAGGACGCTATTACTATTAAGGCTTCTCCGGAGTGGAACTGGAACATGCAGACAATCGTCAATCCAACATTTTTGGAGCATGATATTATGGTATGTAAATAAAGGCGGAAAAAAAGGGTTTCAACTTACATTAGCAATATCGAGTGAATAAAAAAAAATGAATAGCAAATTGGATATAATTTTATTTTATTCGTATCCCGTCCAAAGCTCCACGAAAAAGTCTTGAAGGGAACTTGAAGGGCTTCTGGAAAATACTTATTACATATCTCTCATGGAGCAACCTACTTTGGAGTACTTACTACATATCTTAAGGTTCTGCTATCCCAACAGGTACAAATAGATAAAACAGCATCAAGTCAATTTTTCGACTTTCCCCTTGGCTCATTTGTAACATCTGGAAAAGCATCCACAAAAATGTAGCATGAAATAGTGGGACGTGAGTTTATGTAAAAAATATATGTTGTTTTTTGGGAGAACGTGTCATACAAGAAGAACTGCTGTTATGTTGGCTATCGTGTTTCACAGCAGCAAAAAACTGAAATGAAAAAAAAAATGAAAATGTTTTGCATAGCACCGTTCCGGTTTGGAACGTGGACGCTCCACCTAGTCAGCATATGGAAGCTAAATTGGGAAAGGAGATGATGATGCTCCAATGCTCCAGTCATCTCATTTTTCCAAGTCGTCGTTGGGTGGCGAGCGAATACGCTTTGGAGTAAGGCATAACTTAACTTGAATTACATGGCATTGGAATTGGGTCTGCGTTTCGCATTGCTTGACGTTGTCTCATTTTCTTGGCTGACGTAATCTAGAATCGAGAAGGAGGAGACAATATTATACTTAACTAGGTACAGTGTTCAAAAGTTATATATATATTTTTTTTATGAAAATTCGCAAATGGGGTGTTAGTTAGTCATGCCATGTCTTGATTATTGAAATGTATAATATGAATGTTATACCGATATGACAGGTGGATGAAACTGATTGGTCCACGTATGAAAATTAGGTATTATATTTTTTTCTTCTTGGAAGGACATATGTATGTATATGAATGGGCTAATTGTTCAATTGTTTTAAATGCTAGAATATAGAATGCATTTATCATGCCATGCCTTGTCCTCCTCCTCCTGTCATGACTCTGATAGTCTGCCATTTTGGATTTTGACTGAGGTGTGATAGTAGTCCATGTTCATTCAAGTTGTCTTTGAGAAATAAATTTAAAATTTTTTTTTAAACTAAATAATTTTAAATCCGATTTTAAATCCTAGCAAAAGCTTTTGGGGTAGTTTCCGGAGGATTTGTTTCTGAAATGGCGTATAAGTTGCTGTTCTTCCTGTGCGTTTTAGTAGTGGGGGTGGTGGGGGATGGGGAGGATGGCTCGGGTAGAAAGTGGAGGACGATAGGTAAGTGGGGTTATAATTATTTGTGGATTGGTATGGAATTAAAATTAAATATTTTAAATAAAGTGTGAACAATTTGTTACTTTTGATTTAATTTACTCAAAGGTTACATCAACGCTGAGCCGGCACTGGAGGTGGGAGAAAGTTTGGAAAACCTGATGAGCCGACAGATAAGGCAAGATTCGGAGGGGGTAGCGGGAAAAGAATCAATCTCAGCCATTGGTGGGGTGGCCGGAAATGGGGAGCCTGCTCAACCTTCGCAGACAAAAGCGGAGGTGAAGGTGGAGGCAGAAGCAGCAAAGGCCCCTGAGCAGCCTGCTCCAAAGCAGATTGAAACGGAGGGGACGGTGGAGGGGAAATCCAGAGAGACTCCAAAGAATAACGAAATGAATGGGGATGCAGCGGCGGCAGCGGCCAAGCTGGGGGCGGATGCAATCCTTGTCCCATCTGCTGATGAACTTCCCTCCAAGCCAGAGGTGGCTCCTTCAAATTCCAATGGAAATGTGGAGCTGGCCGCGCCCGGAGCTGAGACCCTGTCCAAGGAAAGCAATCTGGAGAAGAATCTCAAGGAAGGGGAAGCAGTTGTGGAGCTCACGAGAGGGGATAAGGACCCAGCAGCGATATTATTTGAGAAGAGGGAGGACCCTCAGGGGACCACCCAAGGGAAGAAGGCCAGGGATGGAAACGTGATCAAACCTGAGGTGGTGACGGAGGGGGCAACCAAAACCACTGCAAAGACTGAAGTCCAAGACGGCAGCCAAGGGAAAACGGAGGTGGCAGCAACTCAAAAGGCAACAACAGACAAGAGCAGACGGCCGGTGAAGGCAGGCGGTGATGATGATGAGGAGGAGGATGATGGTTCACTCAACAAAAGAGCTATGGCCAGACCTGAAGGGGCAGGGACCGCTCAACAACCCACTGTCAACCAAGAGGTGGGGACCAACAACCAAGAAGCCGCTGTCAACCGAGAGGGGACATCGGAAATGGGCACCAGCACCACCCAAGCAGCAGCCGCCGTCAACCAGGAGAAGACATCATCAGACTCGACACCACTGGAGAATCTCCAAGATGCTCTCAAGGAATTTGTGAAATCGGAGGGAAAGGTGGTCGGCCAACTCCCAACCGTCCCCCAAGAGTCCGCTACCGTTACGGAGGGGACCGACACTAAAATGGTTCTTCTTCTTATCCGGGGACCCGATGGTAAAACATAATTTTGTATTTTGAATTTATGCAAATTATCATTCATGTTCGTTTCAGGTAGTTTGGCATTTTCTTTTCTTTTTAAATTCATTTCCAGACGCCGAAGCCGAGCGCCCCATTAATACCTGCCCCTCCCTCCAAGACTTCATCGAAGGCTCCCACCACTTCTGGACCGGACTCAAAGAAGCCACCGGCTGGAGGGATGGGGTGGGGGTTGCGAATGAGGTCCTCCACACCGCCGTAGCCTCCCTGGAACAGTGCATTAAAAAGATTGGGACCGACATTGGCAACTTTTTCAAGAACTCCAACGCCAAGACCAACACCAACAGCAACAGCTCCCTCCAAAAGAGACAGCTGGATCAACCTAAACAACAGGGCTCGGAGTCCATTGAAGGAATAAAAATTTAAAAATCATTCTGTTCTTGTTCACCTTTTCTTATTCCAATAAAATCAACCAGTTAAAGAATTAAAAATTTTTCAATGCTCAAGCAACTTGTTAAATTATTACAGTTTTATTTTCCCCACTCCTCCTCCTCCATCCTTCTTCAACACAAATAAAAATTATACTTCATAACAAAAATTCAATCAGATTACAATATAACCAGGACGACTTTTTTTTCTAAACGATTTAAATTAAATTTCATTAAAATTGCTTAATTTTTTTTAACTGCTTTATTTCGTGAAATTGTGGCTTGCTCTTCAAAAATAATTACAATGCTGATTACTGACTTCCAAAAACAAAGCATCACAAAACAATATGATTAGCCTAACCAACAG
>JAQGAI010003107.1:0-11223 GCA_034696905.1 Lepidocyrtus violaceus
GCTTAGCCCGTCCTTCAAAAATGGCTGTACGGAGTAAGCTATTTATTCTCCCGTCCATGGACGGGGGCAAGTCTAGTACATAAATACTTAGCGTAATATTCACAGCTATTTTGTACAACAGATAATGAGAGGAGATCAATAAAACTAAACTTAAGAAGAAATTTAGTGTGCATTATTTGGCCATAGCTGCTGCGTCGAAGATCTAGTTGAAGCCACCGCTTGGGCTCTATCCATATCTGCAATGATATCTTCAATAGTTTGCAAGATCTTTCTGAAGGAAGGCCTATCTTGAGGCTGTTGCCGGAGGCACATCTTCATCATCTCATACACCCGAGGTGGGCAGTTATCCGGTGACTGGAGAACGTTCCCGTCCTTGATGTACTTGACAACTTCCTCATGGGTCATACCATAGTAAGGCTGGAGCGCAAATGAGAATATTTCGTAGGTGGTGACGCCAAACATCCAGACATCAGACTCGATGCTATATTTATTAAAGAGGATTGACTCCAGTGGCATCCATCGAATTGGGATGGCATCGTCCTCGTGGCCCTTGTAATAATCTTGGAGATATATTTTTTGACTCAATCCGAAATCCGCGATTTTTACGACCATAGTTTCGTCAATAAGACAGTTCCTTGTGGCAAGGTCCCGGTGGACGAAGGAGCGGTCCGACAGGTAAACCATTCCAGATGCAATTTGTCTAGCAATTCCCATCATCTCCCTGTGAGATAATCGATTATCCTTCCAAACATCATTGTTGGACGAGAGGGTATTGATAGTACGATAGTTGGAGGGGGAGCAAGATCTCAAAAACTCATTCAAATCCCCAGATCCCATGTATTCCAACAGGAGACACATTGGTTTCCCGATGGCACATACTCCCAACAACCGGACAATATTTGGATGGTCGAATTCCACCAGGAGACAAGCCTCCCTTTCAAAGTCCGCTTGGAGATCTTCCGTCGCTTCTTCTTTCAGCATTTTCACCGCCACCATTGTAAACTCCTCCCCTTTCCTTAATGCTGGAACTTTTGCCTGGAACACTCGACCGAATGCTCCTTGGCCGATGTCACGGATGTAGATTATGTCGTTTCGTGGATACTCCAGTTTTTCAAGTTTGGGGTTGAGACTGATCCCATGCCGGTGGTAGGATGCGTTGCTGCCAAGCTTATCCAAGTCGATCTCGATCTCTTGCGTGGCAGCCCTGTCGTAGCCGGGAGGACGACGGGGCTTCTTCTTGGTGGAGGCTACGCACGCAGCACACATAATTATTAGGGAGATCAACACAATGACGGCGATTCCAGCGAAGAAGATGAATTCTTGGGATTGAATGAGGGTCGCAATGTCCAACTTGATAAGGATTGGCGTTTCGCTGATTTCCTCGATTTCTTGGTATTCGTTTGTGGTTGTTTCAGTTTCTGTCATAAAATCAATTATTCAAATTATGTTACAGATAACTCAATCGGCATAACTGGCAGTTGAAAAATGAAAG
Source organism: Lepidocyrtus violaceus (assembly GCA_034696905.1). NCBI lineage: Eukaryota > Metazoa > Arthropoda > Collembola > Entomobryomorpha > Entomobryidae > Lepidocyrtus > Lepidocyrtus violaceus. The sequence continues at coordinate 1,493 of JAQGAI010003107.1, forward strand.
AGCGTACCACAAGATGGAATGTCGCAATGCTGCCATCTTATGTAAGGATCCGTTGTATAACACCACGGCCGGGGTTCTTCCCCTCCAGCATTTCTACAATAATTCTCCGAATTTTGCATTTCTGGGAACACTGGGGGCGGTCTGTCATGGGAGTGAGGAACTTGACTATCCCACCTTTGGCAAGGGATCCCATTTTTTGTGATGTTTATCGACCCCTGATAATAGCGACCTCTTCCTTTGATACATTCCTCTGTTTAAACATTAGAAATGGTTTATTATTTTAAATTTCAAGTAGAAAAATGAGTTTTTGATTAATCAATTCCAATTTGTGAAGTCATACCAGTAATTTCTTCGGTAGGCATCTCCGTCAGTTTTGCATGGGAGCAGGGAGATGACGTGTCATTCATTCTTGGAAGAGTGTCACATTCCGGAAGCCGAAAGTGTCCCCTTGCTTTGAAGTTTATGCCACGCTGATTGTTATCCTCAATGACGGCCCATTCGCTGTAGCAGAAAGCGTGCTTGACGGCGATGCAGTCTTCGTAACATAGCGGAAGTGGGACGGGATCCCAGCCTCCCTTCAGCAAACACTTTGGAAATGCATAGGTGCATAAGAGTCTCTAAAAGTTAAACGAATAGATTTTTTTTAAAATTAATCAAAAAAATATTCTCGTGCAAAGAACTTTCTTTAATTTGACTGACAAACCTCTGCCGGTGTCCTGCAAGGTTCCTGAAGCCCAGTAATAATCTCATTCCATAATCCGGCAGTGATCTGCTCATTCACTACCCCGCCCGCATTCCCAAGCGTATTGTTGATCCAGAACTGACGATGAATGTGAGCGCTGCAGATTTTCCCATTGTAGTATGCACATTGACCCGATGGCGGCTCTCTGAATTTCAAGTCATCGTCTTGAGTAGGTGCTGGTTGGTTGGTGACTCTAAGGTTGAACTCCTTCACCGTGAACACAGCTCCGGTAACGACATCATTATACGCTTCACAGGCTATTTTACGGGAGGCTGTTGCATTTGTAATCCTCAATGAGCTCATTGCTTTTGGGAGAAAGTCGCCTTGATGGTCAGGGGGTGGTTTTTCCTATTCAATCATAATCAGAAAGTAAGTTCATCATTTCATAATAAGAAACTATTTCGGAAATGTTTAGTTATAAATAACTCTTAAAATACCAAATGTAATATTACTATACTTACATCCACAACTGTTTGAACAATGTGCTCAGCTTCATTTCCAACCTGGGCAAATCAAATATAAAATGTGTACCTGAATACATACATTGCATGAATCTAATTGTATGGTATAGAATGATAATATTCGCGAACTTACCATCTTGCCGTCCAGAATCCATCGCACAGTCGGCAAAGGATCCCCTTTCGCCGCGCACTCCGCTTCAAACCAACTCCCCCAAGGAACGGAGCTGTTGCTGGTGTACTTGTAGACGACAGCAGGCACTAAAACGACATGAAAGGAATAGATTAGTTAAATTAGCTTTATATTATAACCACATTCGAATGGTAATAATGATGAAGTAATCGTACCGTGAACTCTCAGATAAGCCCAATGAGTATTCTTCGATTTGGAATTGTTGGTGTCATTCAGTTTAACGGAGCACTGATAGTATCCCTCATCCGACTTCTGGACACTGTGAAATACCAATGGCCCATAGGACAACACTTCCAGTCTATCATTTGGTACGATCTCTTTATTAGGCTTCATTGACCAGACCAGTCGATGGGGTGAGCCCAGCTTAGCTGAACAATTCAGCAAAGCTGTTTCACCTTCCAGTACTGTGACATTTGATGGAACTGATGTGATCTCGACTTCCCCAACTGAAAAACAACATTAGATGATTTCAAGCAATTACAGCATCACGTTACCCCAATTGAATTGATGTTTTTCGACTTTATTACTTACCATCAGTGTCTATCGTGATATCCTCCGTTTCAGTCTCTCCCGTGGCACAGGTAGCCAACAGGATGGTGAAAACTAAGCTAATTCCTGCAGTATGAACATTCTTCATTCTTGCGTTTTACAAAAATAGTTTGCCCAGCTCAGCCGTAAATATAAAACTGTACGCTATTTTTATTAGCTAATTACACACTAATTAGTGGTAGTACTGCCCTCACTAAAGAATACTTGTGGTCATGGTCATGTCATTTTACTGTATTTTCGTCACTCTTAAATTTAAAAGATGGTTAAACTCTTGTTTTTGGTTGTTTACAGCTCGTTATTTTAGTTTAAAGATTGAATGGGTCTAATCATTAAGTAACTTAAACCTCATATCTAAGTAGATAGTGCATAAAGTGCAACCATTAAAAATCCTAATACGATATGTCATACAAAGATCGTACAAAAAAGTCTTGCAATGTGTCATATAAGGCTTCAGAACATTATTTCATTAATTAATGACAACCATGCGTAGTCCGTTTTGATGGTCAGTATCATTTAAGTAAAAAAGTATAAAAGGATATCTTCGTACAAAGGTTGACAGATCGGTTCACATGGCTAAAGCCTACGACACACACATTCACATTCATTCAGCAATTTTATTTTTGCAAAGACAGAAATAAATGGTCAACCAATTTAATCCTCATTTTACTCATCCATTTCAAGTTTAATTGGAACGGATAATTTTCTTGATGAAATCATATATGCTAAATACATAACCACATATAAATTGGCTTAGTTCGGCATTGGCCTGCACTCTGAACTATAAAAATAATTTCGCTGACATAACTAAACTAGCCTGCCACTATAATAAACTACTTCTGCCAAATTGTTTATGTTTTCAATCCATGATTTGAGAGCTGCAATTTTTCTCCAATGTCAAAATGACTAATCCTTGTCAAATTTTCTGTACAAAATTGTGAGAATGGATAGGGTATAGCCGATGTATTTGGGGAAATACCATGAACCATGATGATAGGATAGATAGAATCAATATGATTCTGTTGAAATCCGAATGAGAACCCCATATATTTTCAAGTAGATGATCGCCTCCTTATGTAATAGGGCAATTGCATGAGATTTCCTCTTTTGCTACTATACCCACACAATCCAGAATTGTAGATACTTTCATGAAGCTCCAATCCTTTCTATGCGCATCTGTTCTGTGGAAGTCGAAAGTAAGGAAGTGGATGCTATGATCAGAAAACGCTACAGCAGCGACGGAAACCCTGTGTGCTGGAATCTACTTCATGTTGAGTTATTTTGTTTGTAACATCCTTCCTCTCCTTTGTATGTATATGATATGATCATGCATGTAAATGCTTATTTTTTTCCTTTGTTTTTGGGAATTTTGAATCCACAAAGATATGTCATTTTAAAATCATTGTTAAACGAGACATAGTTTTCAAAGATTGTATCAAAATCATCACTAGGTAATAATTTATGATTTCAAGAAAGAAGAAAGGCATTACTTTTACAGATCAAGTCAACTATTTCATAATATAGCAGGGCAATTACTTATGAAACTAAACAAAAATGACTGAAAAAACTAAATAGGAGGACACAGTTAAATATGAATATATAATGTTGTCATTTTGGTATATTGTTTGTAATTGCGAGACTAATAAGCATGCAAATTGTTACGCTGCACGCGGTTATCATGAACGCTTCAACCTACAAAACGAAAAGCTCATATAATTCTCGTCGTCAGTGTAGTTAATACACGCTGACCTGGTATAACATCGGAATTATCATCATTATTTTTTAAATCATTAAAAATAAATGCCATCAATAATGCTTTTTTTCGAAATTATATTTCATAATTACCAATTTACCTTGAGATTGACCTTTACCAGCAAGTAATTTATGGGCATTTTTTTTATTATTCTCGGTTTTCCGAAGTTATTGGGATTTTATAACAAGTGTTGTCTCACATTGGCAGAGTTGTTTTTGCAAACAGAAACTAAAACCGATAAGAACTCATTCGCTAGAAAACTCAAATTATCAAGATACCCCAAGACCGGAACATCATGATAAGTGACAGACTCATCAAGGCATTCTTCCACGCTACCAATTTTTCTCGCTTTATCTGCCTTTCTCCCTTGAAGTATTCCATGGAAAAACAACGAGTTTCAGTCGAATCTGGCAGGTCAATTAAAATATTTAGCAAACTGAGCTTTCTTCTAATACACCTTTTCTTCGCTGCAGTATTCTGGATTGGCCTCAAGCATTATTTGAATGGAGACCTAAAACAATTTCACATTTCCTTGGCATGCTGCTTTGGAGTATTCATAATGGACTTGTGCTTCATCGTGCTCTCCCTGTTTGCTGAAGATATGGCTCTGCTTCTAAATCGGTTGCATATTTTATTGCGAGTTTTAAACCGTGAGTCAAATGAATCAAAATATCCAAAAATAAATACATTTGAATTTAAAAAGTTAGGTATAGTACATTAAATACTCTTTTTATTCCAGGAAAATACTTTGCCGATTTTAATCCAAACAAGGCCAAACTGAACCTATACCTCGAAGTCTTCTTATTAATGTACTTAGTTTCATCCATTTTTGTCTACATTTTATTTCTAGCTGCATTAGTATATGACGGAAGAGGATTCATATTTCTTGGCCAGCTAGTTCCAGAAAATTTGTACACTTTCCCTGTGTCCTTTGGATTAACACTGTATCAAGCATATGTACTCACCTTATTTTTCGCAAGTTATATTATCCTTGATGCATACTTAATCAGCTACTTTTTCTACGTGATTTTTATTTTAACTCAAGAGCTCCGACTTGGAAGGAATCGGGAGGGGCTTTCCAAATCATATATTAGTTCTTGGTCCTTACGGCTGCCAGGAAATATCCGTCGTGTTTACAGATCCTTCCAAGTCATTCATGCTAGTTGGATACACTTGTTTGGGATATTGTTGGTGATTTGCAATGGGGTATTTACACTGGCCCCGATTTTCATGAATTTTATTTTGACAAGGCACTGGAGCTCTTTAGCCCAAAACCCTTTCATAATGACTCCACTTTTTATTGGAGATGTCCTCATCATTGCATTTTGGACTTTTGTTTTGGAAATTGGCAAGATTTTCTTCATTTATGGAAGGAAAGTTTTGAATTCATGGAGGGGAGATAAATGGGGATATTGTGGGAGTGATGTGGAGATAAAAATTATGAAGAAGTTTCATAGATCATGCAAGCCTCTTTTGATTTGTTACGGGAGGGATTTTATCGTTGGAAGGAGTACTGTATTGGGATACTTGAAAGGGGTTGTTCGTGGAACATTCCGAATGTTGATGACCGTTGGTAAATAAAAAGAAAAAGTCTGTGGATGAATTAGTGTAGATAAATGAAATAAATATAGAGAATTTGTTGGTGTTTCCACCCATTTCAATACTGCAGCACTTATGTTGTTTCTGCATAAAAGAAAATAATGTGCATCCGTTGCATTTCGCATTTCACTACGAGCAAAGGAGAGTGGGGGCGGGAGGGATGATGGCGATGCATCGAAAAAAAGAAGCAAGGGTAGTCATGGATCAGCATGATTAAATCGATAGAAATATTATTGCTTGGATGGAATAGTGTAATTGTATATGGATTGGTAATTGACCTGTCAAGTAATATTCCTTGACGGATCAATTGGATTGGTGCGTCAGTCTTATGGGATAGTTTTAAAGAGAAGGATTTGATCTCGTGTTTTGAAAGTATGAAACTAGGATTAAAAAACAGAGAAGAGGCTACTATTTTAAATTCATTGAAACGTATTTACGAAACCGGTGAAGAGCACTTATAAAAGTTGATCAAAATGTTCAGATTTGATGATGGTAAGGGCTCCATTAACAGCTTTAAAAGATTTGCATAAAAATTACAACTCTCCAGCACAATTTCCAGAAACCATGAAATGTTCTTTCATTTGAAGGTGAGTCCATTGAAACAAATATGTGGGCAAATGCTCATTTATCCCAGAGCAGCAGCTTGCACGAGGTGACTGCTCCCGCAGATGAGCACACGCTAAACACAGAGTTTAACTCGATAACCTGGAATAAGCCTCCGACTTCCGGCTCCCAGTTCGACAATGAAATGTTTCGTAAGTCATTTGTTGCTTTCAAGTGGAATTCCTTTGACTACGGTATTTTGAAGCAGAACTTTGATGAGTAACGTTTTCGAATTCAATAAATAAGATTTCACCCATGAGCCAAACAATCCATTGTGGAATGGCAGCAGCGCTGAGGTAGTGCTGGGGGATTTGGACTTTCAAGGGACCGAGGATGTGATTGATGACACCGTAACTGGAAAAAGTTATGACGTGTTCGAAACTAAGCTCAGAGATGGATTCCTTGAAGCAACGGGGCTTGGGCTGGTGTGTGCTCCCCCTGCCATGTTTGATTATAATCCGCCGTTACAGGTACATGACTTTGTTTAATCTGAATATGAAACCATTCCTGATGGTTGTTTATGCGTAATTGCCTGGATAGAATGCAATGCGATTTTTTTTCATATCTACAGAGAGTTGACTTGAAAGACAACAAAATTGAATTACTTCCTGACTACTTCTTTGATGAGCTTCCCACGCTTCGATGGTGTGACTTGAGGTACAATAGACTCCAAAGCTTGCCACCTCTGAATATGGAGCATCCGAATTTGAATGTGTTGCTGGTGCAAAACAATCAACTTTCAGAGCTACCGTGCTCTTTGGGTAAGTAGAAAAACATCATGAATCCTTTACTAAAATGGCTATAACAATAAACGTTATTAATTAGCTGGGGTTTTATGGAAATCAATTAAGCATACGCTACAAACCTGACCTCACTTGGCTGGACAAATAACAGCCTGGTTGAGCCACCTTTACAAGTCCTTCTTCAGGGATGCCCAGGCATTCTGAGATACTTGAGAGATCAACTTGCTCAGCGGCTTCCGATTGGTAAGTCGAAGTCCAAAACAGCAACTGACATACCTGAAGTACCAAACTAATAATAACTTTTTGGATGCTCCATGTAAGATGAAAGGGGGAACCCAATCAACTTGCCAAATGACAACCAACTGCAGAAGGACCTCGATAATATAAAAACGAAGGCTCAAGTAAAGAGATCCAGTTCCCGATGTAGCATTACGTCAGCCTTGTCATCAAAATCCTCAGTTAATCTTGAGAAAGAGAAGTTGAAGCAGCAGAAACGGATTGACCGAATTAAGTATACGTGGGGACTATGGAAGGATATGCCGTACAACAATAATGATACATTTTATAACAATTAACTCAATTAAAGACGAAACTGCAAAGAAAAATGTTTTAATGAGTAAATATGGCCTATTCTAATTGTAGATATCATGGTGTCAGCAGCCAAAGTTTGTTTGACAAATCCATCCAAGAAATGAAGGACGATGTGAATGCACAACTGAACCGGAAGAAGACTGCCCTTCTTCAAAAGATAAAGTAATCAAACATAAACACTCACATGAACAACAGGACACGTTTTCTAAAGTACTTTTCCTAAGTCAAATATCATAAATTGAAATTTAACTTGAAACATCTTTAGGGATACCGAAGCCGTTGCGAAGTTCCGGATGGAAGCTCGAGTCTTGCAAATGAAAGGTTCCCTTAAGCCCTACGCCGGAGTGTCTATGCCATTTGGAACGGACAAAGATGTCCAAGATCTGTCGAATAAGTAAATACATTCTCGTGTATACTCATATACTTCCGGTAGCAGTAAAAAATTAGTTGTTGCTTTAATAAAATTCATCTAATTTTAGGAACAACACGGTCAGTCCAGAAACCTTCCGCTCCACACTTCAGGAGTGTATGAGAAAACTCCATTCATTTGCTCAGAGCCCCACTCCCCTCGACGATACTGAGAAGTCTCTTCAGAGATTGAGAGAAGTATTTAAAAAATCAGTTTAATTATGAATTTATATGCTCATTTCCATTTACTAAATCCAAATGCAGTTTCTTGATTGCAATTATCAAATGATCATTTTTACAGGTGGAAGATATTCAACGGAAAATATCTGACATGAGGTTGTCCTACTCGGTGAAAGCAAGCAATCCAATATAAACATGACCAGGAAAAAAATTCTACCAGAGACTCTTGATTACTTTCTGTGTTTATTCATACTAAATTTTTAATCATAATAAAAACTGTGGCTGATTTTTCATTATTTACTACTTAATTTAGTTAATTATCATCACATCAATGGAATAGTAATGTTGTTTTAAAGCATTATTACAAAAATACTGATTACATTAATATAGTAATTTTTATAGACCATTTAAATGCTCCTTTAGTAAAAACTGCGGGATTTTATACTCTTCATATATCACCTCAAAAGCCTCACATAATCTACCCTGATCATTTGGAAATGAGTCGATGGACAGTACCCACCAATAATACCCAAAAGCCATCCCCCACGTATTAAAAAACTCGGTGAATTCCTCCTCACTCCTCTCCTTGTAATCATACCCATGCGACTCACAAGCTTGGATAAACTCTCGCCAATAAATTTTAAGAAACATGTCGATAGTCACCTTATTAAAGTGGGACTGTGGAAGACAGCTAAGAATGGCTACCGAAAGCTCATAGGTCGGATCCCGATAACCCAAAAGCTGCCAGTCCAGCACTTTTATAGGAGAATCCGGCGACCTCTCATTAACCATCACGTTTGGAGGCCAAACATCGCCGTGAATTAGACAAGGTAAATCGGTCCCTTTAGAAATGGATAGCTTCAATATTTCCCTCACATATTTTGACAGTTCACTGTATGAGCTTAGGATATCTTCGGAATGGCCGTGGGCTTTCAGAAGCTCATCCAGTTTGGAGGAATTCATCACGCCCAGTTCCAGCAACATATCGGTTTTCTCATCCTCATTGGCACCCATACAGAACTTTAAGATTTCGGAGAACTCTTCCGGTTTCTTCTCCTTCAGAGCCAAGCCAGCTGCATTGAACTCCGCTATGAACTTTATAATTTTCTCGAGGTTCTCCTTCCAATTTTCCGAATCCGGATTTAGCATTTCATAGCCCAGGGGCTTCAAATCCTCAATTACCAACATGGAAGCATGTTTCTCCCCTTTCTTTTCCCTTTTGGTTTGCTTGCCGGAGTAAAACTTGCATAGATTTTTCCGCAGTTCTGGAGCTATTTCCACGATATGGGGGTAGGCCAGAGAGTAAAATTTGATTTCTCGGCTGTCAAACTCTTGATCGATGGTCAAAGCGCGATATTCAGGATTGTCCGGGAGGAGCTTCACCAAAACACTTTCTTTCGCACCGGACTCAGTTTTGAAAGCAACTCGGCAGAGATTACTCAGAAAACCTACTCCATCCTGGATATTATCACTGATGTCAATCGTGTTCTCCAACGGTTTCAGGCCAGTTGCTTTGAATATCCAGCTTCCGGTTATGTCATCCTTTGTTTTAGGTATGGGCAGGGATTCCTCGTTCATCTTTGCAATATTCTAAAAATATATAATTGGCAATGTTTTTACAAGACTTTTATTTTAAATTGCCAAAATCAAGATTATGTATAAGAAATGCAGACATTGCGTTTGACTATGTTTTATGAATTATTGCTACCTTTTAAGATTTCCGGTTTGGAAACTTATTCCGATAAAAAAAACAAGAATTATAAACCTAAGATTACAGAGTACTACTACGTTGATGCAGGTGTGGTGACTAATGCTGAATGAGTTTAGCTATTGGAATGTGTATAAAACCTCATTTCACATCCATGTGATCGGCTTCCTTTCTACTAACATAAGTTACACGTAGCATATTACATTG
>JAQGAI010003108.1:0-11223 GCA_034696905.1 Lepidocyrtus violaceus
CCGATCTAAATAAACATATTTTATACATAAATTTGTAACGTATTTATTTACGTATCTATTTTAAGGAAAAAAAACATAAGCGCTAAACAAAGCTGGGTTTAAACAAATGTGAGAGTAAACAAGTTACGCCACAGTCAAAATTGCAACATTCAAACAGCTCAGTTACTTACTCATACTAATTTCCCATAACGCAAATGTCATTTATCTACAAATTCTTGATCTGGATCACAGATACATTGTGTTTGAGACGAGTCATCCAGCAAACCTAATTGAGCATTGCGAAAGGGAATTCTATAGTAAGGTTTAGAAAGTTGCTAACCAATATAATTGGCCATCTTAGACTTCTCTCTCGGAATTCAAAACGTGAATAAGTGGAGCAAGGATTTCAATTTACTTATATTTGAGATATTCGCAAAAATAAAATGAAAATAGAGCCAATTTCACAGCAAATGCATTTCCAGTTTTAGTATTTGCAGAGGAGAGAATATATGACTGGAGAAAGTGAAAGACGCTATTTTTCTCTGTTATGATCAGTAGAATAACTTCCGTTCTCCCGAATTTTATGGAGTTTTGTATTTTTTTTCTGCTCCTGATCCTTATGTGTGCTTTATTATAATTTTTCCTTAGTCCTTTTTTCTTACATGGGGAATTGAGATTGTAACATAAGTCATCTCTCGCTATACAACAGTGACATTTACGGGATATGAGCGCTAATGCTAGTACGCTTTGGCAGTTAGAATTTGGTAGATATGGACTTAAATAGGTATATCTACATCTGCGTTCACATTATGGATGATAAATATTTTCTATGTGTAAATGTTCTTATTTCGGGTTATCTGGGACAACAATGCTCTTGCTCAACTTTTCTATGGAGTATAATATGGTTCAGTAGGGCAAAATGTTAAAGCTAGTAAAAGATTTTCTCCCTCTTGATTTAATAGAATGTGAAATAATAAAACTACACGTCTTACTTAAATATGGGTGTCTGTTATGTACGCGTATGCACACTTAACTTACCTACCTTTGGCTTTGTAGCTGGCTGAAAATTTCTAGAGTAATGCTCTCCAAGCTATAACAATAAACAAGCTGACATATTCAATTTATTGAATAGTTTGGTGATGCCATTCCGTATTCCAATAAGCTTTCAGTTTGGGATCCGGACCATTTCAGAAAATGGATACGTGTGTTATGCATTTTACTGTAAAATGGGCGCATTAACAATTTGCGGATATTACTTGTGCATATTTTATTACATGTAGGGCGAGGGAAGAAAATGGAATACCTTTGAAGTACCTACACTTAACGGGAATCAATTTATTGAAAAGTAGGTGAGCAAAGTAGGCTTTTTGAAACATGTACAAAGAAACGTAGGGATTTTGGGCTTGAAATAGGTACCTATTTTACAGAGTACATCAGATGCATTGCACTGTAAGTAAGTATTTGTTACATTACATTTGTTAAAATAATACTTTTTGGCAAAAAATGGTTGTGCTTATATGAGTATGTATTTATGCTAAACTAACTCTTACTGTTAGTATTATTGTCTGAATTGATCCTTTAACGAAGCTACGTCTGTTGCTTTTATTATGTTTTATGAAAATGCACACAATTTTGCAAAAAAAAATAGATGAACCATCGTTCTGTATGTTGCAAACTATCGCTGGATACCGTTTCCTTTCGTAACATGGACATTTCGTATCATGAAAGAGACCGAAACTTTGAGCCAAAATGAAATCGGATGAACACATTGAACCCGATCATCATCATCAATATCAACACAAATCTCCAGATAAAACATCGAATGCCACAGATGTGAAAGAGCAAAACTTACTGAAGTAGAACGAAATAATTCAGACTAAGATTTTTCAAGGTAATGTCCACTCAATGTTGAGACCTTCTTCCGTTTCCTTTTCATTCTTCAATGCAAACGGCAAACGTAAATCTCCCTAAAACAAGTGGCTGGCTTGACGGAAATATGTACAATACAAGAAAATACATGGCTCTACAACATAGATGGATATTCATGCAGTTTATATATTGTACCTATCCAGATCTAACCAATTCTATATATTAGATGGTGTTCTTTGTTTATAAAGACGGAGATTAATTGGGGTCTTTGTTTTCCTTCAACTTTAATTGCGTCATTTGGCATCAACACTAACTCCATATATTACCCACACCACTCTCACTTCCTCCCGGCCTTCTATCGCTGAAGGTAAAAGAAGGAAACAATCCAACTCCGAAAAGGATCCAAGTATCCCCACTATTTACAAAAAGAAAACTTTCTTCCTTCCACAACAAGCTCATCCTAGACTATAGCTCTTTTCTTTCGCCCCTCATTCCAAAAGGATATGGTGGTGGCCCTTTTTCCATTGTGTGAGAATGCCTAGTATGTATGTGAGATGAAATAGAGGTCCTGCTACAGACAAACTTGAAAGGGAAAAAAGGTCGAGAAAGAAAAAAGGTGTCTATTGCCTTGTCTCCAGTTCCACAGTGGGGAGCATATTATTTTCGACTCAGTTTCTCAATCTCCCTGTCACGCGTTTTTATACTATACGAGCGATCCTTGTTCCTTTTGCTACCCCCAAAATGTGTATTATTAGTATGTACAACTGTCACTGACCGAAATCAGAAACCACACTTGGGAAAAGGGGAAGGAAGTACTATGCTTTCACCAAATAACTCCTCCATATCAATACATATACAAAAAAGGAGGGAGGACCGTTTGGTGTGAATGTTTGTAAGTGTAATTCTCCTTCCCCACAAAGGCTTGGAGCACTGAACTGGACAGAAGTGGGAACATAAAGGGGAACGTGAATGTACAGAGAGTGAGCTGCCCTTTCCATGCAACATTAGTCTTCCTCCAACACTGGTGGTCGACTGGTGGTATAAATACAAATGAAAATCATTCCTTATATTGAATACAAGGCTCGGGGAGAAGAAAAGGGAATAAAAGGCCTTTTCTAAATTAAATTTCTCTGAGTGTTTTCAAGATCCCTTGATATCTCAGTCGTAGACTGGGAGAAAGTGGCTGGAGAATACTGTAGTTAAAAATAGGAATGAATATAACATTTTACAATGTCCATGTACACGATGAATAAAAAATATGTGTGCTATGTTGGCTATATTTATATGCATAGCGGATAGTCTTACTAACGGCTAGTCATTGTTATCATATATGGCCAGTTTTTTGGCTTATCGTTTCAAACGCTCAGGAGAAAGAGAAATGAGCTTTCTCCTCTATTTCTTTTACAGCCCTCGACATGAATTCAACTCGTTCGTTGTATTATTTTAGGGTGGCCTTTATTACCCGGAGCTACATCTGGGACCTTTTTAATATTTCCTTTGGACAATCTTACGGGAGGCCGTGCAAGGCATTTATACATTTTCTTTTGCGATAATAATCAGATTCCTGTCTCTGATGTGAAAGCCAGCCACAAATGATCACCCCTCGTTCAAAACTCCCCTTTCTCTGCGGAGCGAGGATATGTTGGGCTTTGCTCCAGGTCAATGAAAACCTCAGGAAAGCCTAGAGCACTTTCTCCGTCCCACATAAGTGGCAGATATCAGCATGGGGCTTTATAATAACAATAATAATTAATTATATGGATTGTATCTTTTGTAAACACGTAAAATGCAGGGTCACTTTTGCTACTTGTAACAAAGGGTGGTGGCTGGAGAGACAATAATAAATTGGTTTTGTGGTGTGAGTGTGACGGATATAGATACATGTCGTGAGAACCGGCAGGGTTTAGAAAGTAATCCGGATTTTTATTATTGTACCCTTCTGGATATTTTCCGGTTTTGGGGCCATGCACTGCACACCTTTTGCTGAAAAGCTTGTTACGGCCACCCCCTTTTCAAATATTGGACAATGTTCAACATTCCAGAAACTGAAAATGCCTCAACCTTCGTTGGTGGGGAGAAGGAATTAAAAGTGAAGGCCACAACAGCGTCATGACAAGAGAGTAGCGTTAAATGAGTGAAAAATGATAAATCTGACAGATGGAATTTAGCAGGTTTACGACAATTATTTATCAGCCTAAACCCATATGTCATAGCCTCCAAACTCTCAATGCAGGGTAGAGGTTTAGCATTCAAAAGGACTTCGCTCATTATATATTTATGATAAAACTCTTTTGTTCCTTCCTATGTAAGACAAAATAAAATAAAAACTCTTAAAAGATTCCGGACCACTAGTTTAACAGTGATTGATTGATTTAGGATTTGAATAAATTTTCGCGAATTTGCATGCTAATTGTTTAATCTTAATACATATTCTAACCATTTACTGGACCGATGACTCCTCGTCCTCTCCTCAAGTCCCTTTTGTTCTAATTACTCTTTCTAAAATATCGCAATTTATATTCCAGAAACTACAAATGTGTAATTCTGCTTACAACTAGTGTGGCAAATAAATTCAGTTAGCACACATATATTGAATACATTTGTATTCATACATCCCGAATCCGTCAGTAAAAGCTACCCGACAGACAAATTCGTGTTCTTGTTATTCTCACACTACCCTCGTAGTAGCGTCGGTGTCACCAACATTATGGCATGATGCTTGGGTAGAATCTGGAGTGCAAGTTCAAGTCAATAATATTTCGAATTGAAAATGTACCCCTTCACGGATTTCAATTGACTGGGGAGTTAGAAAGGACAATACCACACGCATCGAAGCATAGGTACGTTCTTGACAAGCAAACTGTGATGAAAATAAATGAGTTATAGTTACCTTTATCCCATTCACTAACCTTTGAAGAGTATTAAAATATATACAACAGCGTATCACGTTAGTCTTAGAAAATCAGTTTGTATTTTATCCATATAGAGGCTATTGTTCTATCTAAACCAAGAACAGAAAAATCTGTCTGCGTGCAGCCGTCTTTCTTATCTTTTCTCCATTTTCCTGCTTCTGATCCGAGAAATGAAATTTCTCGAGTTTGGCTTCTCCAATGGATGAAGCAAACAGGGTGTGGGTAGAATTATGGTAGACGGAAGAAGAGTAACATTGAATATCATCATCCCCATTCTTTTTTACTACCTAAGTTAAATTCATTGCAGCTTTTCCCTCCTATGCACTTTTCCCAAATTTTGGATAATGATAATAAAAGGGCAGAGAAAAAACTATAGATAAAGTGCATCCTACGTGCTTGATCATTTCAAGTTCATATAAAAAAGGTAAGCATTCAGATCTTTCCAATAGATCACGCATCCGTTCGCATCCCATCCCATTCGATTCTCTTGAAAATCGGTTCTTCTGAACTCCCCACCATATTGTTACAGTCCCCTCTCTACTACTCCTTTAGCTAATATGCATTTAGACGAGGGAAGGAAGAGCTTATCGCCAACCAGTAACAGTAAATAAAGGAGGGTGCATTTTTAACAAGTCCAAATCAGATGAAATACAGCTTTTCACTTAGTTAAACACGCTCTTTAATACAAGAGCTTTTTCTTACATTCCAATAATCCCGAAAAAAACTCCAGCAAACTTGCAGACCCTCCTATTACTTTTTTACTCTTTCATGTGCTCTTTCATGGGCGTGGTATTGCATTCCTGCAGCTTAGGAAATGGTCGATAAATCAAATGCATTTTCCGAATGAGCCACGAGAAGAGCGAGAGAGAAAAACAATGAGCAATGGATAACGGCAGGCAACTTTCATGCACGCGTGCAAGTCTTCTTATCCTTGATCAATTAGCTCTTATTGAATGTTAAATGGAGGCTTTTAGATTTCAGCCGACTACTTTCATGCAAGGTAAGGTAACACGTTTCAATACGAATGTGAGCTTTCATTTTCAGTCTAAAAATGGGTTATGTAATTTTACTGTCTGGGACTGCCATCGATGAAATATCGTTATCATTATCATTTCAAGTCTCATTTGCTTTGTAGCATTTTAGCTCCAACCTACCTCCCATCCTTCCCCTTTATTTTTCATTCAACATTTCAAGGTAAAATGTCCTTGTGTCGCTACATATCTATCATCCGGAGTAGGATATTACAAAAAAACAATACTGTTCTAAAAATGTCATTTTTAAAAGGTAAAACACTAAAACTTAATACATGTTAAAGCTCATCAGACAGAGACATCGAGGTAAATTATACACAGCAAGTAGTCTCAGTTTTTGTAATTTACCCTGTGTACAATATCCGTTTAACAGTTTATCATCTATCACTAAACTTGTACGTAACATTTTTGTTTTTTGTTATCGTCTTACTGCATTGCAATTTTAAATATATATATATTTGTGGGTAAATTATGTCTACAGTCTATTGAGAGGAAGCATAATGGTATTTATATCATCGTGTCATGTGCCTACATCATTTTGTATGTATTGTTCTAAATATTACTGACGTCATTTTTAACAACGTCATGTGTTTTGGACGGTACTCCAACACCACCTATTCCACCCTTTTACAAAATACCGTTGTGGTTTGTTAAACTAACTACGTAGAAACAAGCTCATTTTTAAACGGTGAACTGCTCAGTTCCGATACTTCCGTCTTTTTCCATTTTGCAGTTGGTAATTAAGGGAGCGCAATTCCCGTTCACGATGTCACTGCAGTTTGATTCAATGGATGCAGACGCAGTTCGTCCTCTTTTGTCCATTTCCCTCAGCTCATTTTGTGAGAAGGTTTCCACATAGACCGTGGCATAAAGGTCCCCTAACAGGTTATTTGTTGTGCGAACCCGATCGCTGAAATAGCAGGTTTTGAAGGACAAGTTAATAATGTTCTAATTCTCCCGTTAATTGCTTCAATCTAAATTAATCCGACTTAATAATCGTCTGCAGGACAAACTTACACAAGCCAATCAACGGCGAAAAGGAGACCAATGTCATGTGTTGGAACTTGGATCGCATTCAACACTATAAACGTTTAACATTACATGTATTATTCGTTGAATTAATTAAAGTTTATGCGTCTACGTGACTATGAATTATGTAGCCTGATAAGTCTATTACCTATGAACATCAACGCGAGAGCCGCGGAAGGAACCGATGCACTTGCGACTGAGACAGCGGTTGACGTAATTCTGAAAATTAAATAAGACAGTACGTCATGTTATGCCATCTCATTTGCAGAGAAATTGTACCATCGAAAGTTCCAAATGGTAACTCACGCCACGGTGGTGAGCTCGCCTGCACCCAGTGTAAAGCCATTCATCTGCGCAATAAAGATGCTCGCAACAGCCACAAACAAAGCCGTTCCGTCTTTGTTCACGGTGGCTCCTATAGGGAGGATGAAATGCGCCACACGAGGGTCCACCTTCATATTTTCCATGCACTTGAAGGAGACGGGAAGTGTGACAGCGCTGAATAAACAAGGAAAAATTGTTTTATTATTCCATATCTTATGCAATGGAATTATACTTGTATGAATTATCCTAAAACTATTTTTGATATTTGCATCATCATCATTATCATCAAAGCATAAGCATGTTAAGTGGAAATTGATTTATTGCGAATGTTTTTTCATACGTGGATGCTGTCGAGAATGCAGTGACAGTGGCTGGCAAAACTCCCCAATAAAACCGAAATGGATTTTTTCGCGTCACCAGAAAATAAATTATCTGGAGGATTACAACTTGATAAATGAGAATGCCCAGAGTAACCGTCAGGACGAAAAGTCCAAGTTGTGTCACAACTGCCCCGAGATCAGCCACACTTAATATTTTGCTGCAGATCAGACTAGCAACGCCGACAGGGGTCACCCTGAGAAGAGAGGAAAAAACAGGAAAAACAAAAATAAATTAAGGCATGCATAAATGCATTCATTCCATAATCGGATTACTTTATCTGATATGGTAATTCATTTTTAGATGGCTTTTCTCGCAGTCCCAAAATATTTTCATACTAATGATATCCCAGTAATTTTCTCTTTTGTGATTTGTCCTCGACCCGCCCATCCTAGCGTACCCTCCTCCCAGTCATCAATTACTTTGGATTTGATCCATTTCCACTTTTTTCATTGTATTCCATTCAAATTCGGAAATATGTACACCACACCACACTGCTTACTCGATATGGGATATTGCCAGGACGGAAAGAAAACAAAATCCTTAAGTTCATTCCATTCCATACTTACCACATTACGCCTCGAACAATAGTCATGATCACATCGTCAATCACCCGGAAGCCCGCGATCACTGGTTTGGCACGTTCTCCCATCGTCCCCAACACGGTTCCAAATAAAAGGGCAAATGTGATGATTCCCAGCGTGTTTGTGCCATCCCTACAACCCAAAAAAACAAAGAGCATACGTCAAAACCCCGACGTGTGTTAGTTGAAATTGAAATGCAAAGCAAATGACAGACATCATGCACATTTTTTTCCTGAAAAAAGATTTGTGGACAAGTTGGGAGAACTGGCATGGCATCTCATGAAGTAAAATAAGACTACTTTACTCCGTTCGTTCAGCTTGGACTGGAATTCATGACGTCTGGTATTCCAAGCGGAGACCGTAAGACCAGTATAGTGCAAAAAATTGCAAGTATTCTATACAACCTGGCGTCAACCCGGTTGGAAAACGGGCATGATATTTTCGAGCTAAATGTATACGTATACCTATTTCAGTTTTTTTTTCTTCTGAAATCCAACACCATATCATCTAGTTGCCAACTGGGGTAGCAATAGTAATGAGAAATTTTTTCGGTTGCATCTCTCTTTAAAAAAGAATTTTCCTTTTACACTTGTCCTACAGCTGCATTATTACTTCTTCGACCGTCGGAACGGAATTAGACTATGCTTGGCAATTATAAACGTGACATATTAAGCATGACCAAACAGGCGGCGATACATCTTGTTGACATACCTTAGCACGATATTTCTTACAAATTCTGGCCCAGAGCTCGCATTATTTTGAAGACTGCTTCCTTCGTCAATGACAGATTTCACCACTGGCTCGTACACAGTTTGAGTCTACAAGGTCAAAAATATCATTTATTACATGGTTTATTAGGTGCATCAAGACATTCATCAGGAAAAACTTGCCAAGAAAAAATCGTTTATCCATTCAACTATCTTTTTAACTCAAGATAATTAATGTTCTCTTAAACTAAACTTTAAATTCTTAAACTCTAAATTTTCATGTATTTCAACATTAAAAAAAAGAATAATTTGATATTGGTTTCGTTTTGTAAAAAATATTTATTTTCAAAGCAACTCTACCTGCTGAAACAAAGCTGTAAATACATTGCTTGGGATCACGTTCCTGTAATTTAACAATTAATGCTTTCCTACACAAATGAAACGTATCTTGTGGAGTTTACATTTAGGTTTTAAAAATCAAACTTACAAAATGTTACTTTCAGAATAATAAATAAATTATTTTTAAGGCTATTTTGAAATATGCAAGCTTATTTTTTGTTTTCTCTTCCATTTATGCATTTCTCACAAGCATGCCAAAACATTCAAGTAAATAATTCATTTTCAACTATATCGTCATCGTTCGCACATGACATGACACACATCCAGATTCAGGGACGAATCCATATGCAACACACACTTATCCCATTCATAAAAAAAGTAATTAATACATAATTACGATCTGCAGCAGCTCATAAGCATGCTACGCGTAAAAGCAGCAAACTACACACCACCTTTTCATGGTAATGAATTTGAAATGGTGAAGCCGATTAAATCTATACATACCTTCCGAGATCAAGGAAATTATCGGTAAGTGTATTTTTCCTTTCGTCCAGCACATTATGGTTTATGGCTGCAAGTTGACCTCTGATGGAAGGATCGCCAGGATGAATCATTTGTACCAGGATCACTCCAAGGATCGCGTTTAGGAAGGAAGTAGAGATGAAATAGAACAAAGTTCTCAGAGCGATTTTTCCATTCATTTTTGCATCCAGGCTGGCCGAACCTTTATACACAGCCATATATTAATTGAGCAACCGATAGGGAGCTATATGGCTTTAACGGCTTCGACTGGCTTCTGTTCCAGATTATTATTACACAATTAACAGCTTACCGACAACCAAACTGGAGATAATTAACGGTAAAATCATCATTTGTAATCCACGTGTGAACAGTTCACCAGGGTAGGAAATCATTTGCTGCCATGCATCGCATAAATTAACCGGGCGCAATAAGAAACCTATGAACATTAATAATATGAAAACGAAGCAATTTAATAAAGAATGGATTAAATTTTTCACTTCATTTCCTTGCAACTTTAACGTTTTAAGTGCTTACCCAAAATAACTCCAAAGATGACACCGACAATAGTGCTTATTAGCATTATATTGTCGGACATCCACCGAGGTATCATTTTTTCCCCTTTCATGTTGCTGCCAAAAATATCTAAAACGTTGCTCTTCAGAAATACAGATTCTCCGATCCGATATCTCAAATTGGTTGTGGTGGAAAAAGTTGTAGTCGCAAGACTTTTTTGATAACTGCGCCGTCTTGTTCTCCTGTTGTTTTATACTTCCGACTTTAGTAATAACGAGTATGAAAAAGGAATCCCCCAGAAGTTACTCCACTAGTTTTGGATAAGACGTAAATGATCTTCATGCAATGGACCGGATAAACCTATATATATATAAGATTTAGTGCGAAATGCGATCAATAAAATTGATTGTGAACAACAAGGTATGTTACATAATGTACGCTGTAAAGTGATTTAGGTAAGCAGAAATCGAGATTCGAGAGTGTCCTTGTTTGAAAGAAATGAAATGGGAAGTACTTTCTGTAAACAAGTTGTTCACTTCTTGTAATCCCGGTTAAGTCAATCACCCAAATCTCTTCAATTGCGAAATGGGGAAATTACGTAAAATGTTAAGTGGTAATATGCGCGCGATCAAGAAAGTGGTTTTCTGGTTACGTCTGTTTCCCACTATCAGGTACATTTTTAAGACATGAATCACTGTTGCAACATATAAAAGCTAACAATTCAACTCAATTAATGAACATGTACCTAAAATAGTTGAATGAACAGTTTTTTAAATACGACAGCAATTACGATTGCTTAGATTCAAACGCAGCCGACTGGTTCTAATAAATGAGCTTTAAATCAAATGTAATTACTAATTATAGAATATTATAGGACTCGTGTGACTGATGATGATCTTGGTCGGTCAGTCCAGTCCAACTGGCCAGACTCACAATCAGACAAATGAGCAAAGCAGAACAGACTTTTATGATGGCTTTGTTCGGGTCTGCACTCTGCACTAGCATGGAAAAGTGGATGCTTACGTTAGTTCAATAC
>JAQGAI010003109.1:0-11223 GCA_034696905.1 Lepidocyrtus violaceus
GATCTCAATTTAATTCATTTAAAATAAGTACATACATAATAAATTTCGAATGAAGTTTGCGGAAAGTTTAAATTTTGTACATCTTTACCGACCCTTAGAAATAGTTACGTAAGCGTCATTTTCATTAAAGTAAAACCGTATATAGTTAATCAGTCACAAGGTATAAGGTATATTATATTAGTAGTTCTATAATTCGGAAGTCATTTCATCCGGTTCTACAAAAGACAAACTAACAGAAATAAAATCAATATTACTAAATACAATTTTCGGTTCATAAACAACAAACCTCACAATAACAAAACATTTCAAATATTCAAATCGAAAGCTGTCAAAAACTTAATTGCTGAGAATGACAAATTCATTATCACTTAACTTACATTGAAATTACGATGAATTCATTGCATCATTATCATCATTTCTCTATCCCGTAGTCAATTATTTACTGATTCAGAACAATAAAAACATTTAATTGGAGTGACGACTAAAATTTTAAAAATGGATAGAGAATTATTAACAAAAACATCTTATTATAACATTAAACATTATTATAATCTGTGAGCAAAATTGATAACTAAATGCGTTGTTGTCTTTCGAAAAAATAAAATAATTCATGTTTGGTTTGATTTCCATGAGTTCTGCTCCTGATGAATGGCCAACTTTACCAAATCAACTGAAATAATCAAAAAAAACAATTGCGCTTATTCTTATCTTAATTCTACAGTTAACTTATAAAAACTTAACGAGATTGTGACATTTGCTAAAAAAAAACAATTACCTTATTTTTATCTATGCAATCCCATACGTCTTCAGCTCATCCCTGACCCTCTCCAAATAGCCCGGATCCGGATAGCCATGACCTCCCCCAGTCATCTTCGTCTTGTGGTGGATGTTCCACACCGGAACATTCTGGGCTCCTGTAGTGTTGGAAGTCCCAATCACGAAAGTGATCCTTCTATCCCACGCCCTTTCAAGTAACTTGAGAACCTCTTGACCCTCCTGATTATTCGGCAGATAAGCATTCCTTTTGAGGTGATGCTTGGAAGTCTTGATTCGATACGCGATTTCAATTGAATTGGTAGGGCCATAGCCGGCACAGGACGCGGGGATAACCCTGTTGTACATTTTCCCATCCGGGCAGTCCCCCAGCTCAATCCCTGTCACTTGTTGGCAGAAAGGGCAACGGGAGGAGGTGTGGGAAGCTCCTGATTGGGTTGTTCCCGTTTTTCCAATTTGCCTGTAGCAGTCCAAGCAGAGCTTGTGGGAACAGTTAAGTTCCTTCCACAGCTGTGGGGAGTGGCTGAAGGATCCAAATTCGTTGAAGCAGATGGAACATTCCTCCATTGGTGGAGTTGTTGTTGGGGGGTTTGGTGGAGGAATCAGATCCACTTCCATTTTATTGTCATCCTCATCCTCGTGGTCACTCGATAAGTCAACCAGGGGAGGGGGTGGAGGAGCGGTATCCGTCTTTGATGGAGTTACACTGGCGCCGGCACTACTGCTTGAGCTGGCCGTGGCGGATGTCGAGGGCAGTGGCTCGTTATTATTGGCATTGTCCAGGAGAAAGTTCACAGCGTGATCCAAATTGTTCTTGAACTTTATCAAAATGGCTTTGTTCTTGGCTTCATCCAAGAATCCCAGACTGAGGAGGGTTCCCATCTTTTCACCAATTTCGTCCACGGGAGCGCAAGTTGAAGTTGAAGCGGTAGCGGGCAACGCTGATGTTGATGACGCAGTATCAGTTTCTACAGAGGAGGGGAAAGGTGTCCACACTACTCGACGAGGGTCTGACTCACCCTCCACCTTCTTTGTCATGGCTTTGAACACGTTGGCTGCGAAGAACGGCCAGTTTCCATCCAGGGCTTGATTCGGCATTGGCGGATACGCTGGGCCGGCACGATTAGTAGGAAGTTTCCTCCATGCTACCGTGGGCTGTGTATGCCTTGCCCTGACATAACCCTCCAAATCAGGTCCAGCGGCGTTCGGAGGGTAAACCGTACTTTTGTGATATCTAATCAGGTAGAGTGGACAGCACTGATGCCGGTTAAAGATCACATATTCGTTGAATCGATGCGGTGGTTTGGGAGTGGCCGTGATGGAGTCGAAGAACTGGTCATGTAAGGTCCGCTTTTGCAAGGGCTCCTTCTCAGGCTCCCGGACGAGGGAGCTCTTGTTCGGAAGGTTGTTAATGGATAGGCAGTCGCCCAGGAGGACAGAGAAGATAAGGATGGTCCCGGTCCCATCATATTTCAAAGCTTTTTGAGGGTTATCAGCGAAGTAGATCCCTTTCCCGAGTCGGCCTCCACTTGTGGAGCTCAGCCGTTCATCCAGGCCTTGGCTGAGGATCTTGTTGAGCTTGTCCGGGCTCCGGGTGCAGTGGAAGAGGAGCGTTTCGTTGGGCGAGTATTTGGCGGAGTTGCAGGTGAGGAGGGGATCCTTTGCGAAATTGGTGGAGAGGAGGGAACGCCGCTGGATTTCCTTGGCGTCTAGTCCCAGTTGGGAGAGGAGACTGAGGTCGTCGGTCTTGCCCCGGATCATTTCCTTCCTTTTTTCTACGTAACGTTGCCACACGTCGGGATTGACGATCTGCTCGGCGGAGATGACTTGAGTGGGGTGGAGCAGCTTGAGAATGGTCTTGAACTCCTGGGAAGTGGTGTCGAGTTGGAACCTTTTGTGGGTGGAGAGGGACAGATTGGTGTCGTCATAGTGCTGCTGCCAGTTTGGGGGAGATGGGGCTGTGGCCTCCACGGGGAGAGGGGGAGCAACAATGACGTTTGAAAATGGGGAAGGTGGAGTTGGCTCTGGAAAAATGGTGGCGAAAAATGGCATCCTAATGTTCTGAAATGAATTAATCAAATCAAACAAGAATAAAAATGTTGAATAATTAAATTGATTTTGATTGTTGATTAGGAGAAGAGAAACAATTATTCAGTGAAGACTAAAAAAAATATGGTTGGTTACCTTCGGCTTTTTGGTCGTTTTTTGATGTCGGGCGGGTACGGCAGTGCTGTAAGATTTGAGGGCGAACTGAGTTGTTGGCGTGGTTGGAAAAGCTGTGACCGGGGCAGTGGAGGTCGACGGTTGTGGCTTCATATTCCCAAAAGTCATTGCTATCTCCTGGTTAGGTCTTGCAGTAGTTGAGGATCCCCGCAGGAATCCAGAATTTGGAACAGCGGTAGAAGGTAATCCAGTTGCCGTCGTTGAGGTTGAAGGAAACGGTCCAGTTGAACGTAAAACTGGGGCGGTGGCGGTGAAGGAGGCGGCAGGTGAAGTTCCCCATAACGGTTGTTGTAGTGATCCCGAGTGGCGCTTTGGTGACCCTCCTGGCAACGGTAATTGAAGAGGTAAACTTATTGGAGGTGGTGGTATTGAAATTGAAGAAGGAGTGTTCGGATTGGAGGTCCCTCCTCCGGACCTTCGACTAATAATAGTTGGGTCAACAAAGGAGAACGTAAGTCCATGTGCCTTGCTTCCACTTGTGTTTGGAATGGACGGACGATGATGGTGGTGGTGGTGGGTTGTATGAAGGCGCTTCCGTTTCCTTTTTTTCTTCTCGATTGCTTCTGATTTGACAGTTGGAGTTGGAGGGTGATGATGATGATGGTTCACCTCCACTCGCCTGGAAGTGGAAGGGGTGGGGGTAGAGGGAGTGAAGGATACTGATACTGATGGTGATGAGGAGGATGACACAGCTCCATTAATATTCACACTTCCTCCAGCAGCCCTTCCAGGAGTAGTTGAAGTAAATGTTACTAAGGGCAAACATCCAGCTCTGGAAACCGAGGGGTGGCTCAGGCTCGGATTGTTGTTGCTGTTATTATGATGGGCAGTGTCACCAGCGGTTTTATTACTACCATCCGTAGTTAGATTTGGTTTACGATGTTCGGGTGCGGGCGCCATCCCGATCCAACTGACCTCGAGTCGAGGTCGTGCCAGGAGTCTTATCTTGAATTGCTTGGGACTTCTTCAGTCTTGGAACATTATTCACCGTTAACTGTTAACAGTTAAATGCCTTGAAGGAATAAAAAAAATACAAAACAAAATAGCTCATCAATTGACAATTAACAAAGTAAACATTAAATTAGCATTAACATCATTTGTGATCCCCAATCAAATCAAGATAACTTGTTTTTCAAGCTAGAATCCAATGTCCAATCAGAACCGACGTATTAATTAAAACAAATTTTATTTCAGGATTTTACCATTCATTCATCATTTACCAACTACAGTTTGTTCAAAATGTTTTAATTATTAAAAGTTATAAATTAATGAACATTGTACAGTACACATGTCGATGTCGTTAGTCACACGCATTAATTAATCAGTTTAATATCGTTATATTTTTTTGTCAGTTTTTTTTACCCTTCTTCATTATCAGCACATCAGCAGTGTCCAGCAGCAGCAACGAGTGAAAAATAATGATTAAAACTGAAAGTGCCACTTTAAACTTACAATGTTACAATTAAAATTTAATTTAATCTTAAACAGCTCAGCTCAGGAAAAACAAAAGGCAATCACAACAATCAACAATACAGTCAGCACGGCAGGCAGCAACACAACAATAAACAAAAACAGTTTTCGACGACGCGTCATCAACCCTTCATTTTATCATATTATGAATTGAGTCATGCGTGTGTTTTTTAGAAGGGCATTCGTCTCAACAACTAAACTAGACTAGTCCAAGGCAGACCAGATAAGAATTATTATGATGAGATCGACTAAGCTGGTTTAAAAAAATTACGTCCCGCCTTCATTCTGAAGTTTATGGGGCAAATTGAACTCGCAGAAAATGCGCTGGCTTGTATCATATCATATCACTGCTTTGTTCAATCACTTTCTCCAAAAGCTTCCATTCCATGTTCAATTCAATCCATAAAATGCATGAACGGAATCACTTTTTTTAAATTAACGATTAATCATGCAGATTAATTTTTAATTGTGCTTAAATAACTTAAAAGTACACTAGCTACATAACTATAGTGACACCTAGTCAGTCATTATTTTATTTTTTTAAAGCTCCAGATAGAATATTTTCATGCACCTTGAGATCATGGCATCCTTCACAAAAACAGAAAAACACATTCCAATTTCATTTCAACAACGTAATATACACGATATTCAAGCCGATACATTAAGACTGCATTTTACAAATCTAACAGTTAAGTTAAATTCGACTTGGGGGTGGTGAACACAACTAAATTGGCACGAGAGATTCATATTATGCTAGAGCATTATTATTAACAATGAAAACAGTTATGAATATTTATAATATAGTGGGTAACTAATTTAAGTAACAAAAATTTAACTAATAATTTACAACAGAGTGAATGAATATAAATAAATTGTATGTAATTAGCAGCCGGGTTTTCAGGTACAAACGGTTCCATATTATGCTTTTTCAGTCGGTCTAGTAAAAATCCTCCCGATTAGACGATAATCAAGGCAAAAGGTATGAAGCAATTCGGACGATTGAAGGTGCTGGAAAGGGAAGAAAATTGCAATAATTAATTAATTATTAAATATTATTCCATATCAAACTGAAAAATTATCGCATTAAGAAATTAGGAAAAGGATAAAATTAGAAAAATTAGCTTATCAACAAAGTTGATTTATGTACCTGATTCATTCGATCCCATACGACTTCAACTCCAACCTGACCCTCGCCAAATAGCCCGGATCCGGATATCCATGTGCGGCCGCTCCCCCTCCCAGACTCGTCTTGTGATGAATATTCCAAACCGGAACATTCACAGCTCCGGTAGTGTTGCTAGTCCCAATAGTAAAAATCAGCCTCCTATCCCAAGCCACTTTCAACAACTTGAGAACCTCATATCCCTCCTCAGTCCCCGGCAGATACGCAGTCCTGGGGCTGAAGAAGCGTCGCTCAATGTTAAGCTGGTATGTTATCTTGATGGAGTGATGGGTCGGATAGCCGTCACAGCTCTGCAACAGGCTGGACACATTCATACTCCCATCGGGACAGTCTCCTACGATCAAGCCGGTAATCTGTTGGCAGAATGGACATCGGATGGAAGTCTGTCGGACGTGGGACATGGTCACTGCGGTACTCAAGATGCCGTTGAAGCATCTCACGCAGAGCTTGTGACCGCACTGGAGCCTCTTCCAGGAATAGGGGGAGGCAGCGAAGGAGCAATATTCGCTGTAGCAAATCAGACAGTCTTCCTTTTCTGGGGATTGCTGTTGTGGAGTGGATGAAACTGCTTCTGCTCCAGCGGTGGAGGCAACAACTTCTTCAACTGCTTCTTCTAAGTTGGCTTGATTCTTCTCCGGTATCATCGAAGAAGTGTTTGCTGTGAATTCACTGGAGTTGGTGTTGGTGGCGCTTCCTGTGAAGGTGGAATAAGGCTGCTGTCGTTGTTGTCGATTATTCAGTTGGGGTCCCGGTCCCGACCCTTCCGCTTCAAAAAGAAAGTTCGCAGCTTGATCCAAATCCCCGTTGTAACGTCGCAAAGCCTCTAAATTCTTCTCCTTATCAAAAAATCCAAGCTCACCCAGAGCCAAGTGCTTGGCCTCCAATTCATCAGTGATAATTCCAGTTGGAAGATTTCGTTCTGGAGGGAGTGCCGCAGCCCCTTCAATTTGAGCTTGAGCTCCATCCATATCATATTCATATTCCCTACGTGACGATGGCATTCCAGCAGCAGCAGCGCTGTTCTTGGAGACCTCTCCCATTTTCTTAAAAATCTCGGAAGCGAAAAACGGCCACCTCAAATCCAAATACTGGTTCGGCATCGGCGGACCATTGTTGTAACCGGGAAGGGTTCTCCACGCAACCGTCGGCATGCCTCTTCTCGCCCTTGCAAACAAGCCATTATTATCAGAGGAAGGGTATTCCGCACAGAAGAATGGTTCCAGTTCCATCGGAGGACGCTGATACCTGACCATATACAATGGACAGCATTGATATCTGTTGAAGACCACGAACTCGTTGTGTCTTCCGGGCCGCCCCGTGATGGAATCGAAGAATTGGTCACCGACGTTCCTCTTCTGCGCCGGAAGCTTCTCCGGCTCCCTCACGAATTTTTTGCACTTATTCTCCAGATGGGCCACGGACAAGCAGTCTCCAAGGAGGACGCTGAAGATGAGGATGGTCCCGGTCCCTCCATCGTATTGGACGGCCTTCAAAGGGTCATCTGCAAAATAAATCCCGTTTCCCAGTCGACCAGGCTCCAGCCTTGAGAGCCGTTCATCCAGTCCTTGGCTCAGGATTTGATCCAGATTTCGTTCAGATTTTGTACAGTGAAAGAGGAGAACCTCGTTGGGGGAGAACTGGGCAGAATTCGATGTGAGGTGGGGAGACTTCACGAAGTTGGCCGAGAGATGAGCCCTCCGCTTAATTTCTGTGTTGTCGCAGCCGAGTTGGGCTAGGAGATCCAAGTCTTCGGATTTGGAGCGGAGCATTTCCTTCCTCGTGTTTGTGAAGCGTTGCCAGAGATCGGGATTGACGATTTGCGAGACGGATATCACTTGGAAAGGATCCAACATGGCGAGAATCATTTTGTATTCATTTGTTCCGGGGGGGACGGGGAAGGTCTTGAATGTCGAGAAGGACATGATGGTCTCCTCGCAGTGTTTGCTCCAGTTTGGGGGCTCTGCCGGAAATGCTGTTATCACTCGCGGCTCAACGGTTAAGCTTAATGGCGCATCGCTTGATTGAGTAGCTCTGGTCTTCCCGGTGATTCTCTAAATGAAATTAGAATTAAAAAACAGATCATTAAAATTACGTGATTGACAAAAACGTTTTTTAAAGGATTTGAACATTTAATCAATTTAATTTACCTTCTTCCGATAATAGGATTCCAGTGCGGATTCCCTTTCATGGGGGGATTTGGGGTACTTGGCCGCCTCCGAAATATCGACTTCCTCAAAATCAAAATATTTTCTTCTGTTTCGAAATGGAAAGTTCTTCTCGGCAGATGTTGTGGTTGTTGACCTCGTTGTTGAGGAGGAGGAGGAAGAAGAGGCAGTGGCGGGATTCAGATTCATGTGCGGATTATTGAGTTTAACCAAAACGGCTGGAGAACCGGAAGCAGCACTGCTGCTATTTGGAGTAGTGACATGGGCATGTTCAGAAGATGCCATTTGAGATGTGGAGGCTGAACTGGGCCGTACTGCACTCCTAGGGAATCCTTCAAATCTAAGTCTGTGCGCTCTAGCTCTGACTGCGGCTATTTCCATGGCCTCCAACTGGGAACTTAATACATGGGCATAATAGTTTGGCGGCGGGAATTGAGGCTTCTGTCATTTCAGAATAAAGAGAGAAATCACATGACAATAGTTATAGACAATGTCATGAGAATAGATTTAAGAATGGTTTTTAATTTTGTCTCCAGTTGGTTGACATACCGTAGAGACGCTTGCATCCACGTCATTATTGACATTAGCCGTTTTGGCAGTCGCCGGAAGGCGCGTCAATGACACCGCCGAAGATGATTCCTTGCTTGGTGAAGTAGTATCGTTACTGCCTCCTGCCACCGTCACTGCAACTGGAACAGAGAGGCCAGATGTCGTCATCGATCTATTATCATTATTATTCCCACCCGAGACTGATGATGAGACAATCTGGAATTGAATTACGACCCAATTAATATTAGTTAATCATCTTGCTTATCTTGAACGAGTTAACTCTTCAAAAATCATTAAAATAATATTCAACCACAAAAAAATCCAATCTTTGACCTACCAGCACCAGAGGAATGGGTTGAGTTTCCTTCTTCTTATCCCCTTCCAACCATAGCGTCTCGAACCAGCTTTCTTCATCTGCTGGTATGTTTGCCTTATCTTCCGGCACTTCTTGCTCGTTATCATCGATGGTATCATCATTTACTCCCTCCCTTGGAAGCTCACTCTTGAAGTCCGCTTTGCTGCTGATGGAAGCGTCGCCGGTGGCGGCATCAGTTTCAGTTTCCACAGTAGTTGTACTGTTCTGTTCTACTTCAACATTCATTTCAGGAGGTGAAGATGGGGAAGGAAGGTCACCTGAAGTATCGCCAACACCGTCAGGGTCAAGGAGGAAACCCGCAGCGTCATTCAGATTATTGTGGAATCTTGCCAAAGCCTCCCTGTTTTTCCCTTCGTCAAGGAATCCAAGACTCATCAAGATGCTGACCTTTGTCGCAACATCCACTTCATCCATGAGGACGGACAAGCTGGACATGCTCAGTAACTGCAAGTCAATCAACAACCAAACGTAATTACTAATCACTAATTAATTGATTTATTTAAGTATAAATTAGGCTTTGCACTTTAACTGTCTTACAAACTGTAAATTTGTTGACCGATGGGGACAATAACAAAGGTCAACCTGATTAAATCACTCCTTATCAATCGTTAGCTCGTCTCCGATTTTCAAATGTCACTGACAATGACAGATAGGTTTAGTGTTATTTTGTTTTAGTTAGGTACAAGTACAAGCATGAGCAACAGGTAATGGTGATGATAAATAGCCTATTTCTCTCTGCCAGAATTCTTCCCATCTCCTTTTCTGCTCATCTCAAAACGGAGAAAAGTGAAGCCCGGCACAAAATTCAAACGACTGGGGCAACCGGAGACAAAATGAGGCATGCATTGGACTAGGCCAGCTCATGTAATTCATGACACGTGCGATGATGGGATCGGATGCCTTTGTTTCTTCAACGAGCAATCAGCTTTTTTATGCAACTATTTCATGATGAATTGTTGCTTGTCAAAAATTGCCGAACTTAATTAATAACTGTGTTAAATTAACTAGATCATTGATTATTATTGAAAACAACTTATTTTTCACTTCATTTTTATTGCTTTTAAATACATTTCTTTTTTAGATTTCACAATCAATCCAATAATATTAATAAATTAACGTAGCTTATTTGTTTGAACACTTTCATGAATCATATCATAAATCTCCGATTTAACTAGAACTCTGAAAATACGAGATTACATATTATATAATCATATTGTGTAAGATATGAAAAAAATTAACAGTAAAGACAGGAATCTGCTTATACAGATCCTGTTGGACAATGTCCACAAAGTCATTGACTAGTTATTAGATCACATTATGTACTATAAAATAATATGTAATGCATGCAACATCGGACAGTCCGTCGTGGATCGTCGACGAGACCAGAGCAGAACGAATAAAGTCTTACCTGAGCTATTAATTTGATCACCTGAGTCTACTTGAATCGGATAATCCGACATTTATTCCGTATCTTGACTGTAATTATTTATTATTAGGTTTTTTTTAAATTGTACACAACATATATACGCATCACATGGAGTTTTGAACTTTCCTAATCAACTAAAGTATACATTTGCTACACCTGTGTAGTGCAGATAACTTATTTAAATTCAGCTAAAATTATACTGGCCTGAAACTAACTTGTTGAATACTAAATCTTCGAGATTCATTACATGTTTATTTTTATGGCAGAGATTACAAGGAAAATATACATTCCACATAGGTAATGGTAATTAATTACTAAAATAATTACATTTAATTAAGCCGTTGCATTGCATTGGCCAGGCAAACAGAAGAATATTGAGATTTGTAAAAGAACAAGAATTTCAACTTTGCCTAACTTTAACGTTTAACTTAACTGCCGGTAGTTTAATTTACTTTACAACCTGTGACAAGAAACATTGGATTCATCTATCCTTTCATAAGCATTAGTTAAGGTATTCCTAATAGTAATATATGACTTTTAATATGACTATTAAATTACCTTGAATCAATCAAATCTACTTACATTGATTTTTTACCACCAACACAAACACAAACAACAACGTTAACTATGTACGATTTAACTAATTATTTTCTAGTTAGTTATTTATTTTCATTCAATCCCGAACGACTTCAACTCCCCCCTGACCCTCCCCAAATAGTCCGGATCCGGGTAGCCATGCGCTCCCACCCCTCCATTGAGACTCGTCTTATGATGAATGTTCCAAACAGGGACGTTCTGAGCACCGGTCGTGTTGGAGTCCCCCATAACGAAAATCAGTTTCCGGTCAAAAGCCGTTCTCAACAAGTCCAAAATCTCTTCCCCTTCCGGAGTACAAGGAAGATAGCCGAATCTCTTGATAATCTGATGAGGATGATGAGGAGGGGCGGAGCTTGCCAGCAGTTGATACTCAATCAGGAAGGAAGATGAATCCAGCGGATAGCCTTCACAATTTTGGGGGATCCTCGTCACCGTCATCGTCCCATATGGACAGGTTCCC
>JAQGAI010003110.1:0-11221 GCA_034696905.1 Lepidocyrtus violaceus
TGGTAGTTTTCCGGAGTCTGCCCTGCATTATCGATGGAAATTGTCTATCCTCCGAATATAAATTATTTTCTTCTATTCTGGTTATTATTTAGAGGATACAAGCATCTTACGGACTTTATGTGTGGCCATGTGCCCCGATCCTGGCATGGTATTTATGGGAGCACCGGCAGTATCTTCCTGGCAAAAAAGTGAGTGTATTTCTTCTTCTCCAGCGACAAAGTAACGTCATTTTAAAAGTAATAGTTAGTTGGGAGTTAAACAGTTAAACAGTAAACAGTTAAATAATCTGTCATTCATTGATTACTGGTGGTAAGTCATTTGGAGCTTAGGCATGTGGAACAAACAAAGATTTATTGGAGTTGTAGCTGAAGGCTCAAAAGTTGAAAGTTAATTTTAATTTTATTGTTTTTATTTGAATTCTAACTATTTATTTATATTTGAATAGGTTTTGGAACTAGGAGCAGGTACAGCCCTTCCAGGTGTGGTTGCAGCTCTTTGTGGTGCTCAGGTGACGCTCTCTGACTCGGCGAAATTAACCCATTGTCTTGACCAGTGTCGAAGAACAGCGGAGGTCAACGGAGTAGGGGACAAGGTGAAAGTGATTGGATTGACTTGGGGATTATTCCTGAATAGTTTGACGAAGTTGAAGGGGGAAGTGGATTTATTGTTGGGATCTGATTGCTTTTACGACCCGGCTGTGTTTGAAGATTTGATTTCCACCGCGGCGTATATTTTGGAGCATAATCCGAAGGTAAAGTCAATGGTCACCATAGCACTAAACTGTAAACAGTTCTTGGCTCATGAAAATGTTTCAATAATACTAAATGAAATTCTTTTGTTGTGCAGGCTAAATTTTTGGCGACTTATCAAGAAAGGAGTGCGGACTGGTCGATACAACACCTCCTCACAAAGTGGTCCCTGAAGTGTAAGCACGTTCCCCTAAATGAGCTTGCCAACACCAATCAAATCGATTTACTCTCGTTGATGCAAGATCACACTATTCATTTGCTGGAAATCACCCGGAAAGGAAGTAGTACTCAACACTTTCAGACGGACGAAGACGTTTTCTGAACGAGCTTATCTCAATCTCTTGCTAAGTGATATATAAAATCCTTCTTCAAAAATGGCTGCAAGACAAGCTTTTTTCAAAGTTTTCTGTGGAAATCTTCCTTGGACCATTGGCTCCACGGAACTTCGACACTTCGCATCCTCCTTCGGGCCTGTAGTGCATTCCCAGGTAGTATTCGACAAGAAGACCGGTTTGAGTAAGGGATATGGCTTCGTCTCATTTGGGAATAGGGAGGGATTCAATACCATCCTCAAGGGAGGGTCTGGAGGTACTTACTTTCTCGAAGGACATCATATTAATGTGAATGCTACCAATGCTGGCAATGATGATGCTGTTTAATTCTTTTAATTTTATGTAAATCATGAAGTCTTAGTCAACCAACATAACAAATGTAGTTACAAAAGTAGTTCGTATTGATTTTGTATAAATAGTTAACTTAACTACCAACCAGCCCACTGTTTAGTTTGTATGTGTTTTAGCAAGTTAGATGATTTTATAAAAATATTGGTTATTTGAAAAAATTCTAAAAAGTATCAATGTGAACCTAAGTGGCCTAATTATGGAAGTACAATAAATGTTAAGTTTGTGAAATGAAATGAAACCTCTATTCGTATGGCTTTAAATGCAAATTAATTTAATAATCCGTCAGAGCAAAATTAATTTTTTTTAATTTTCTCGTTATGAAGGCAGCAATTTATTCCACTAGATTAGATGCACAATTACATTATTAAAAGGGGGAGTAGTTTGTGAATGGGTGGGAATACTTTTTATTATTATTATTATTGTTACTGGAGGATACGTTGATGACGGCACGTATTGACTAAGACTGCGACGAGTGAGAACAACAATGACAAGCAGAAGGTCGGATGGCTATGACGATTAGCGTTAGACACGGAAGGTCCTCTGACTACGGCAACCAACTGCTCCCTTGCATCCTCTGGAATTGCATCGATCTGCTCCTGAGACAGGGTTTGGGCGGAGAAGCGTGGGATGTTTGCCACCTGTTCGGCACTTACTTCGTTTAGGAAGGTTGGGGTGAGTGAGCCGGCGACAGTTGGCGTCATTCCCATGAACGATTCCGGTGGAATTGATTTGATTGCTCCGACTGACAGCCCGTTTATTATGGTTCCCACGCCTCGGACCTAGAAATCATTTCAAGAGTAGGAGCATTGTCAGTCATTGTTAGGACGGTTTGCATAAAAATAAAATGTTTAGTTTCAGGGGACGATAGATTAGCTATAGTTTAGATTCAGCTTACATCTGCCGCTGTCCAATCCTTTGGGTTTCCGAAGACATCCTCCCTGACGGTTACAACAGCCAGTGCTGCAATCCTTGTTTGTTCACAGCTTGGATCAATATTCTTCAACACTGACAGAGCGTCTCTGCAATAATGACCCAAACCAATATTTACAAATCAGTAGCTTTCCTCGAATGAAATTAAGCTGGATAAAATTTTATTTTATTTCTGAGTACCTGAATTCGTCTCCATTTATTTCTGTCAGTTGGTCCGCAGAAAAGCCACAAAGTATGTTACCCGTAACAAGCAGCTCCTCAGCAGTAAACTCCTTCACCGGTTTCCCCCTCTCCTGCTCTAGCTTGGATCCCAACTTTTCCAACTAGAAAAAATAGCGAAACATTTTTTAGACTGGAATTTAATAGCTACTTCCGGTTTGATTTGTTCAGTTCTTGGATCATGTGTATAATTTGTTCTTACGACATTCTTAGATAGCCCCAGTGGTTTCCCGAAAGCGAGGACAATATCAGGATCCCGTAGGTCAAGGTCATTTACATCATTCAAAGTAATTCCGCTCAGAATGTAGCCAGCGTTTCGTACATCTTGCGCTGTCACCCGATTGCTTTTGGAAGAAAGCAGCTTCTTCCACAGAACACGTGCATTTTCAAGGGAAGCGAATGGCTCCGCACCCAACTCAAAAATGCAATTGCCCATTTCGCTTTCCTTGAGGGATTCCAATTGTTCTTTGGTGAAGTGGGCGGCACTTCCGGTCATCCTTACTTTGAAGCAGGTGAGCTCACTGTCATCGCCAGAGTCCCGCTTTCTCCTCGTGATGATTTGGGATTCCAAGTCGTCCAGATCAAAGGCGATTTCGGATTTCACTTTCTCCAGCGTCCGCTTTGGGGTTTCCTCGATGGTTCCTTTGCCTTCTTTAAGCTCATGCTTGCAATTGGCTTCAAGCCCTTTCTTCAGTTCTGAGAGATGACTTGGTGGAGGCTCATCGGATGCACAGCGGCACGTTGCAACGGCGTCCATTGGCATGGCTTTCAAATCCGCTTCGTTCAAGATGCCAAGCGCACAGCATAATGAAGTCACTGTTACTTCATCCCACTTAGAAGGCTCACTAAAATAGTTATAATGTCAGAAAATTTAGTACAATTATAGATCGCTTGTGAGGATTATAACGCAAGGTAATTATTCGTGAATTTTTACATTCTTACCCATATTTCTCAACGATTTTATTCCTCCACGCTTGTCTTTGTTCCGGATTGAGACATGCCCTCTGCTTGAGTCCATCATCGTCGTCGTCCGCGGTTCCTTGAATGACCTGAAGAGCATTTTCCAAAGCCACTGGGGTCAGCTTCTCAATCCGGTTTGGAGGCAGGTCTGCAACGCCATGGCCTATTGCGGCTAGTTCAGGCACGTCGATTTTAGTTGATCCTCCAGTCAATGCGTCCTACAGATAATATAACACATATATATGACATGTTTACCTTAATTTAGAATCGCGACCTCTGATTTACATCTGATTGTTATCGTTTCTGGTCTTACCAGAGCATCCAATCCCTGGAGTATAATTTCATCCCTTGTCTTTCCAGGAATTGAAGCATGATCCTTGGTCGACAGCTCCCCCATTGCAATCAATATTTCCTTTCGAACTTGAGGAGGTAACTTTTTCGTCTGCCGGTGATCAATAAAGTAGGCTAGCACTGTTGCAGGAAGTTTGGAAACTTCAGCTGCAGTCATGTATTTAAGAAGCTTTTTATCCGAGGAGTCATAGTCTTCGCTTTTGGCCCGAACGTATTCTGCAAATCGCTTGGAAAGGGCTTCCAACTGTGAAAAATTCACAATTAAATTTATTCGTTTAAGGAAGTCAATAAATTTTTAGTTTAATTTAGAAAACTGACGATGAGTGAATGCTATACCGTTTGAGGTTGAGGTCCATCCTTGGACTTCCTTATGACGGCAAGCACGGCCGGGATCTCTTCCATATCTATCTCATTCACCTGAGAAGGGGTAAGTGTTCCAACAAGGAATTTGTCACGCTCCAGCTTTTGAGCAGTTATCTTCTTCCCATGTCCGTGTATGAGTCGCAACTCCGAATCGGAGGGAAGACCATCCAGGATGTTATCAAAATTCTCCTCCTCTCCCCTTTTACGAGGTTGAAGATTGCGGATTTCCGGAGGGAGGTCTGATGTGTCCAGCATACCCGCATCTCGCAGCTTTTGAAAGAAAAGGAAAATAATTTATTGCTGGAGAAATTGTTCTCACTTTACCCCAACACATTGCCAAGCCATACCTTTTTAAGCAAAAGAGCCTTTTGAGCATCGTCCAACGAGTCCGGGTTATTCTTCAGTTTGTCAACTGCATCGTCCAAGTCCCGATTTGACATATCGTTTAATCCCTTGATACCTAAAGCTCCTAGGAAGGCGCCAGGCAATCCTCCAAAATTTATCTTCCCTCCGCGAGTAAAGTACTGGATGGCATATTGGGATACCTGCGCAATCTGTTTAAAACACAAAATATTTCAAATAATAAATCATCTCAAACGAAAGAAGACATACATAAAAACCATTTGAGACACTAAATCAGACTTACAATCCCTTTGAGAAAACCAGAGCTGAAGAGATCCGAGCCAAGCTGATTATTCTGAAGCTCCGTCTTTTTGGAAGTCCCACTCGCGATCTCATTCAAGTCATCCTCATTAAGGGCACGCGTCTTCATAGCCCGGTCAAGCAGCTGCGGGGGTCCGTTCTTCAGCAGGGACACGCCCATTTCTCTCAAATCATCGAATTGTAAATCCTCAATCTTCCTCCCCGTCCCCGAAACCTTTTGTTTGATCATGTTCGTGACGGCCTTGAGAGGGGCGGGCAGATTAAGCTTGTCACAGGCGGATATAATGGAGTTGAGCACGGAGCTGTCTTTGGAGAGGGAAGGGTTAACAAAGGCCGCCAATGGTCCGAGGCTTGCCATAATCCCTGAGAGATTAATTCCCGAAGTGCTTTGGCTTTGGTCGGACGCGGCCACATTGTCAATCCCGTTCTTTTCGAGAAACGCATCCGTTACACTTTTTGCCTGGAGGGGATTCTCAAACTTGGTCTCCTTCAGGGTGGAAATACTGCTGGAAATGGTTTCCGGACTGAGCTGTTTTATAAAGTCGGATGGCATGTAGGCCAAGATCTTGGTTCCGACACTGCGAATGGTGTCTGCCGTCCATTGGTCCGCCTCGCCGTAGCCAGTTTCAACAAGTTTATAAATAAGGGCTTTGTCATCCATGTCATCGAAGTCGCTTGTGTCACCTCCGCCCTTTGAATACAATCGGTTTAATCTGTTCAAAAGATAAAAACAAAACAAGTCACGTTTGCTTGCCTTCTTATCTCATGAGATGTTTTACTGGGGCAATATGAGAAATATTATTCAACTTTACAAGTGTTTTGCAGCATTAGGATCCGTGACTTTCATTAGCTGCTCCTCCGGCACCAAGCTGAGAAGACCTTCATTACTCAGTCTCCGAATCATTGCTGTATTAAGACCTCCCTTGTCCCCCACCTGGTTTAAGGCGGTGTAGAGGAGTACACTGGCTGCCTCCTCATTTTGCTACATAAATAGGTAAGTGAATCGATTGATAAATCAATAATCGTATTTCATCATTGCATTGCTCACCATCTCATAAAAATCTAATCTAGTTCATCATATCATCATCATCAATCAATCGACAATTTCCTACGTACGTCATTCATCCCTCCAGTCTGCTTAATTTTGTCCAGCAAGTCACTAGAGTCCATTTTATCACCCATGGCTTGCATGACACGCCCCAGAGCCATGGGCTTGTTCGCTTGCAGCAGCCGCTCCACCAACGGATTCAAGTAGGTTATGTTCATTTTTGAGATCACTTTGGGCTAAATCAGTAAAGGAGAGAGAAAAAGCATTACCCCAATTAATTAATATCCACCTGTGCCTCCCTCCACCATCATTATCATCATCATCATTCATTGTCATAATCATCAATAATAATTAATGGACAATGGCCAAATTCTTCTTCTTTTTCTTATATACCGGAATGAATTCCAGAACAGAAATGTTCAAGTTGCGAATATCTGCCTCGGACACATTTGAAAAGTCCTGCTCGATAAAGGCCGTCCGCACATTCGGTGGCACTCCATTAACAAGCTGGTTGAATTTTCTGGAGATAAAAAAAATACAGGTTAGGTCCAGAAATAAACCGTCTGAAATTCGAGAGAATTATTTTTTTGCGACAAATATTTACTTTATATATCCGCCTCCAACTCCGATATTGGATAGGGCATCCATTGCGTCCGTGGCCAAGTCCCGCTTTCTCCTCTTCCTTTCCCAAATTCCATTATCTCCGTCTTGTGTTACCTGCAACGCATTATTTCAGAGAAAGTAAGTAGGCATAATGAAAAATGAAAATGACATTCGATTCCTCCATTCCATCCTCCTATCCTTCATCTTTTAGCTCTTATCTTCCAAAAGTAGTTTTCCTTCCTTTTTTTTATATTTCTTTCCGAACCAGTTTTGTTTTTAACGGAAACAACTATGCAGAAGAATTGGGTCAAGCGAGCTGATATTTCATCTGCTGCGTGGCATGGACTTGGATGAGTAAAGTAAATGGTAAGTGGGTGGGAGTGAGAGTAGAGGATAGTGCGTAAAACTGGCATTTTACCTACTTTCCCCCATCCCATATCTCATCTTTTCTCTTGGAAATGCCACGAAAACATCTCCCCGCTCGTGGTGGAACGTGGAAGTTGGCACACTTTCTCCCCCCCATTACTCTTTAAAAATGTCATTGAATGACCTTTCCAAAAAAAAAAGTAAAAGTGAGAGTCCGCAGCGTGCCTACTTTATAATGGCGTGTGTGGGTGGGAGTAAAAGTAATCAGCTTTCTATTCTATTCTTTATTGGATTGGATGACGGAACGGGCATATAGTTCTTTATCATTTTAATACGGCTCGTACTCTTCTTACCTGATTATTGGAGGGCGTGTCCAAAGTCATTGCGACAGGGACAGGAAGCAATTCCGGCCTGTCAATTGTGTGTCCGACGCCACCACTGCCATCACTGCCGAGGGCATTCTCTTCTGCCGTCGTCCATGCTGCTGCCGTGCTCGATAAGAGGATCAGGCTGACAATAACTAAAAAAAATTAATTAAGTAAAAGGGCTTTTATCATCTTTTGGAAGGACTAAGGCTAGTCTATTACAGATTATGTTCGCTTTTTATGAGGGTCGTGCCAAAAGATTAGCTAATAATTTTTCCACGTGTTTGCCATATATGTCATTTATGAAGTCATATATATCTAATATTATTTTCCCTGCAGTCCAGGCCAGGTTACAATATATTTTTTTAGGAAGGGAAACTGGCAATGTGAATAAAATACGTCCACGGTGATGATGACGATGACAGCCCTCTTCTGTTTGTTTACTCAGCCAAGTTAATTGGATTTGATTGGATTGACTCTGGCTGAATGCATGACAGGGAGCACTTATGCTTTTGAGAATTTATCAAGACATGAAGCTGAAGATTGGAACTATTTCCTATATAAACCCATTTTTCTAAGGATTTTAGCAGTAAAATTGGTCAATAATGATAATAAATACAGTGAAATCAGGGGACATGAAAGGATAAAAAATATAAATAAAATTACAACACCACCGCACCAGAAGAAGCGGAACATATAGCTTCCAGCCCATCATCCACTCAGCCAAATATAGAGTTAAATTGTCTCGTGCGTGTATTTTCTCCGTAGAAAAATGAGTAAATGATTTTTTTCCCTTTCTTCATTCATCAAAGCTAATCAAACCTTGTTGGGAGAGATAAAAGGGGGAAATATATATATTTATACTTATGTATTGCTTATTCCAGATAATGTTTATCGCTTCCTATATATGTATCTAATTTCTCTTCGTGCTTTTGGATGAATAGCTGTACTTGTTTACATGGAATTGTGCGTGTGTCTGTAGCGAGCAGTGCGTGAATCC
Source organism: Lepidocyrtus violaceus (assembly GCA_034696905.1). Classification (NCBI taxonomy): domain Eukaryota; kingdom Metazoa; phylum Arthropoda; class Collembola; order Entomobryomorpha; family Entomobryidae; genus Lepidocyrtus; species Lepidocyrtus violaceus. Next base: position 8,301 of record JAQGAI010003110.1, read on the forward strand.
CTGCGTGTCTTGTTAACAAACAAGCAATTTTTTTTCTTGTAAAAGTTTGGAAATTATATGGAGCCCAAGCACATGGTTTATGTTATATCTATCTGGTTTCCAGCTTTCATCGCATTCTCGCCATCGCATCGGCATAAACCAAGAGCAAGCCACCCACCAAGCTCGCTCTCTATAATGCCTGTTTAATGTTTTCCATCTCGTATCGTTTGGAGTTGGATGGATTTTTAAGGTATATTTTTACGATATTTTAATGTGGACTGGATGATTAGGATTTAGAATGATGATGATCCATCTCTGAGGACGTAAGTACAAACATACATAAAAGGGTGGAGTGGCAGGTGTCAGTCGGTCTAGGCAAGTCCAGTCCAATGTTATGTTATGACGGGAGGAGATAAATGGATGGATCGGGAGAACTGAACTCTTATCAGTTTCAAACAACAACACAGAAGATAAGTGTGAATGTACCTAGGCACATATGAAATGAATTGATAAGCGTGTGTCTGTAGTAAGAAAAAAGTGAAAGTTCATGTTCATGACAATAATGACATGTGCGGAGTAGAGTACAGTACTGCTGGAAGGCAGGAAGGAAGAGAAAGTAAATCATTCTTTTCTTTTCATCCACTTTTCAAATAATCGTCTTCCTAAAAATTAAGCGCGATTAATTTTAACCATACTTACTTAATCAGGGTTAGCCATACTTATTTAATGAGGGGTGAGCCAGAAAAGGGAAAAAGCTGTTTTAACGCTGTCGACAATCTCGAATGATTATGTGTAGTAAATTACGATCGAGTTAAATCATTCCCGCTACTAAAAAAAACCCTTTCCAATTTTTAGGAATGATTATTCCAACCAAAACCGTCATAAATGGCTTGATGACCGACCGCATATTTCCAGTTAGCAAATGTCTTATGGCTTGCTTTTATTTGTCAGTTCTCCAAAATAATGGCTTACCTAAGTCCGCGCCATTATGTAATCCACTTAATCTTTTCCAAAAAAAAGAAGGTCGGTAAACGGACAGTGTTATATGGGTTGCCCCCACCATATTTGTAAACTCATAATGGAGCACCTACCTAAACCATAATGCCTCCTCGGCCTCCAGCATTTTCCTTTGCTTATGTGCTCATGTCTGAACCAACAACAACGATGAGCAACAATAATAATTGTGGAAATGCTTTATGTTCGCTAATTACCGAAGAATAAAGTGGATTCCATAATTACACATTCTGATCATGATCTGCATCTGCAAATCATCCCAACAACAACAATCCCGAGCGTAGTGTACAAGCTTATTTATTTTTCATGCGGAATTATCTCTACTTCAGAGAGGAGAAAAGGGAGTGCCTAGTTTTTTCGCTTGCTTTTTTGTCCTTTGGGCACCTTGTCAGTCAGTTTCAGTTTGGCTCATCTCATGAGTCATGACTCGCTTGCTTTGCGCTCCTTCCATTCCTAAATCATGAGAATATGAAAGTGAAAATACTTTTTCATGCAGTCCCCAATAAATTTTAAAATAATCATGCAGCATAGTCACAGACAGTTTAAAACTGTCATGCTGGAATATCAGAAAAGGTCAAAAGTTTAGTTACTTAATGCACATGACATGACATGTGATATATTGCATTCCAATCTATAAAATATCTTTATCATCATGATTAGATGACCTTAGCCTCATAATTCTCCCGAAAATCGATTCCTATTTTTGCTACATGACAAGATGCTTATAAAACTATATGAATGATGATGATATGATGACCTTACCATGCATCTTGAAAACTTTCCAGTCCGACGATGTCTTCTTCATGTTGCTGATGGTACTCTTCATCTTATATGGTATAAAAAATTTACAAGGTAAAGTACAATAGCTTATTATGTAATAACTAAGGTGGATTGGATGATTAACAGCACCAATACCAATTGCCAGCGGAGGAGGTTGGTCTGATGGTATTTTCGTAAAGAACTGCTGCGCCACTACTGACAACGATGCTGGATATTTTTTTCAGCTGAATGTGATCCTGTCCACTGAACTTTTGTAGCTTTTTTAGCTCGACCTTGAAACGATTTTTTTACAATTGTATCTTCTTTTTTTACTACAACTTGATAATTATTTTACGACGAACTTATTTGCAGGCGGCCGGCAGGAATATTTAAATATTTTTAAATCATTCACTTGATTAAGCCAAAGGTTGGCTCTTAATTAAACGATTGTTACGTAAATAAGTTATGCAGAATATAAAGCTGGTTGTACACAATGTTTGCTTGACTGTTTCTGTTTTTTTCCTTTCTCCCTTTTTCAAAGCTCTTTTTTCTTCTTTCTTTCAAAGCTTTTGCATGGCTTGACTTGGTCCAAGTTAAGTTATGTTATGGAGCTCAAAAAGGTAGAATGGATGGACGTGCTGTGTGGTGTAGTAAAAAATTAATTGACTTGCTTTTGTGATGATGATGGCTTGACAAAATACTGATTGATGATGAGTTGAGTGAGTTATAATGAGTTTGACAGGAGTCGAGGCGAAGAGTGACAAAAACGTTTTTTAATTAAGGCTGCTTGTTTCGTTATGATACGAACAGTTTTATGACAAAGACAAAGACACGGAGAATTTATTTATTTAAAAATTAAACTCAGACTGGCTCCTTTCCAAAAACAAAAAAACAGTTACGATGAACACACTTGAAAACTGCAGGGTCCAATCCATATACCACCTTCGCTTTACTTCACTTCCTTTTTGTAATATGCCCTTGAGAGAAGAATGCAAACAGTCAACTTTCTTCCTTCCAGTCGAGTCCCTTGATGAGAAGAACTGTAATTGAGATTGAATTTTTTATGAAGAAGCCCCTCTTCAAGAGTTTACACAGGAGTAATTACATGTGCTTCTCCGTAGTAGTAGTAGTATAGCTATTCATGAGAGTTTTAGGTTTTGGGCATGATG
>JAQGAI010003111.1:0-11220 GCA_034696905.1 Lepidocyrtus violaceus
GATGAAATTTTTTACATACTTTAATTTTATTTTTTATGTTACTCTGTATAATCGGTGAAATGTTTACGAATAAATTATTAATCAACTCCAACTATGTAATCGTAAAAGCTACCTAAAACTTCCTCTCGCCGACTATCTATCTCTCTGGGCCTGTTTTATCCGAACCAAAGACCGAATCCAATCTTGAACTTTGAAAAGTTTGCATGCAAAAAAAGTTGAAAAGGAAAAATGCAAAAAAACAACAAAAATACTTGTGCAAATATATATATATTGCCTGCTTAACAGTTTCATTTTCTGATTTATTACCACAGGTAACCCGTTGACGCACGGAAGTCTGAAAGGAAAGCAAAGCAATAAAAAAACAACCTGGCGGGTGACGACAGGAAGGCGAATAAAAGATCTGCATCGATGCAAGGGAAAAAAGTGGCTTTCAACTTTTAACAGAAAAAGCCCGTTTGAAAACTCCGATGGAGATAGACATCTGTAATGAGCAGGGGATGATGGGGGGACCTCCTCCGGCAATAGCGATGGAGGAAGAGGATCAATCCGCTCTACATCCGCTACTAATTGATCATGTGCGTTCAGTAGTTCAATATGCCTCTAACTAACCGTGGAATTAATTGATTGAAATTGATTTGATTTTATCTTTTAATTTATTTTTTTCTTTCAGGTCATTGAAAACATCCTCGAATCAGTTGACCCCGACCTGCTGGGTCACTACTGCAAAATATTCCGCTTGGTCTCCAAAGACTGGTGTCGAGTGGCCACCCGAGTCTACCGACATCGTCGTGGCCGGATAACCTTCAAAAAGAACTTTATCGGGAGGGTCACGGAGCTCTTCATCCGGAGCATGAGGACCAGTGCCGAAATCCCATTCGACAAGTTTCGGTTCAGCACGGACAGCTACGATGACGAGCACTTCGGTGACCTTCTCCATGAGTGCTCCGGGGCGATAGTGAATCTGGAGCTGTTCATGAGCAACCCCTGTGATTTGAAATTCCCGAAGGACTTTCCCGACCTAGTTTTAGGGCGTCTTCAAAGTCTCAAGCTCCACGTGCGGATCGACTCATTGGCCGAGATCCAACCGGAAATGCCCTCCCTCCTCGTCAGCCTCCTGAAGGGCTCCCCAACCCTAAGGAAACTGGACGTGAAGGTGTTTGGAGGAGCGCCAAAAACAATTCAGATGATGAACATGAAGCAACAGCTTATCAAGAGATTTGGTGACGCCCTGGTCGATAACTTCCCTCCCTCAATCAAAGAAATCAAGCTGAACATGGCGTTGACGGATGAGCAGCTCCGCAAGTTGAGCCAGAAGCAGAAGGACCTTCTCAGTATGGAAGTCTACTTCCAGCAATCCGTCTTCCGGGCGGGATCACTCCAGAAGTTCCTGGAAAGCGTGGCGCCCACTCTCCTCTACTGCAAGGCAGTTGGGAGCCAGTTCCTCGTGGACATGGAGTTCCCCGTCTTTCCTCGACTCCAGTATTTGGTCGCTTTGGGGAGACCTCCCGCCCAGCTCCTCTACCGGAACATGTTTCCCAGACTTCACAAGCTGGAGATCTGCCTCTGGGATGAGGATCAAAGGGGGACGACCGTCTTTCCGGATAACTGTTGCTCTCAAACAGTGACGGAAATGGACTTCCCTTACGCCATCACCCGCGGGGCGGTCATCCTCCGGATCAGCCACTGCTTCCAGAACCTGAGAATATTGAAGAACATCACGATACAGACTTTCGAGGCGATGACCATGATATTCGACAAGTTGAGTGGGTTGAGTGAGTTGGAAGTGTTTTTGGGGAATGAGTTCCATGAGCTGGATGGGAGGGGCCTTGTGGTGGACTCAATATTCACAGGATTCCCTGCCGAAATGTGTGAGTGGCTCTTGAGACACAGGGAATACTCCTCCCAGAGTAATAGCTTCATCCAGCAATTTGATAACAAGGCTTCCATCAGGAGATTAAAAAGTACAACAAAAGTGGAATCATTTCTTCAATCAGATTTAATTGAATGGAAACAAAATTAATTTTAATTAATTGATTTTTGTTAAAAAAATAGATTTGAAATCTTTGAGACTGACCGCTTGCCATATGAGATCCCCTTCCACGATAAGGATGACCGACATCACAGCCCATTTCGCATTACTGCAAATGGAAAATCTGGAGCGGCTACATTTAGACTTCTTTCCTGTAAGTTTGAAATCAAATCATAAAGGAGCATAAATCGTCATCAAATTATTCATCAATTAATTTATTTGTACACTTTGTTTTTGACAGATGTCGGATAAAACTGTCGACAGACTGGAGGGCAAGTTTCGACTCACTCGTCCTTGCTAAAAAAAATATTCAATTTCAAAAGGCTAGCGAGTTGGATTGGAATTCGGGAGTTCAGAAACTGCTGCAAATGTTTGCTGCAGTTGAAGCTACTTATTAGGGGAAATAAATATTTAAATATTTTACTACTGCTTTGCTTAATATGGGTGGGTCCACGAACGTCAGAGTCAAAATAATTTATAAAATGAATATAATATGCGAATCGTTAAAATAATCAAACGTTTATTGTAATATTTAGGCTAAATAAAATAACTGTATTTATTTATTACTGCATTAAATATTATTATGTAGAGGAGCAGCTTTCAAATTGAATTTTATACTGATTTATTATGTACAGCGAAATAAATCCGAAACATTGAAATTAGAAATAATTAATTTACAAAAGCTTTTTTCGCATCCCCACAACCAAATCTAAATGACTTAAATTCAGCCGTCCCAAAAGTGGCCGCCAAGTCCCTGACATTCGTATACATCTCGTCCCCATCCTGAAGCCGTCTCTGTCTTTGGATCTCCTCGGCCTTGCCAACGTCTCCGCTGTTGGGTGTGACGCAATAGGAGTCCCCTTCAAAGTCCTCTTCCGTGAATATCTCCACTTCCAGAGGTCCCACTAAGATCATGGACTGGAACGTGGCATTGGCCTTGAGAGTATCCTCCAGATAGGTGAGATCAGTGCCCTCGTTGTTGGTCCTGGGATAGGCGACCACAGCATTGGAGGTGTAGTCTGCGGGGTCACCGAGTACTTTGGCAGAGCGGATGATTCTCCTTTCCCGACCTTCACCTTCGAAGTGACAGGAGAAGATGCCGTCACGTGGACCGGTAATGATGTAGCGCTCACCTTCCGCACCGCCGTAGTGCTCGTTTCGGTAGGCCATCCAGCTAAAAGTAAAAAGTTGTAGTTTTTAAATTAAAAAATGCTCTTTTTTTAAAATAAAGTTTGAAATGAACAAGGTCGACTTACACTCCTTCCGGGCAAGTGTACATCCGCTCAGTCGTGAAGTTTTTGGTCAAGTCGGGCACATTCTGAACGAAAATCATGTCCTTTCTAATTTCGCCATCTTCATTGTCGTTGTAGACTCGGAGAATGGGCTGACATCCCAAGGCCGTGGCGCAGACGATGGAGAGGAGGATAGCCACCCGATTCATTTCGTTTTTGGCTTAGGAAGAAAATTATTGCAAATCAATCGATCAAAAGCTTAAAATTCAAACTGACTGTGGAATATTTTCATCGCATCAGTTTTTATACATTGAAATCAATCAAACGTATCAAATCAGATATCAATTGATAATAATTTCAATTCAATATAATATGACTGGGTAATTGATCATTTTCTGGAGCATTAACGTGAGCAAATCAAGTGTTATTCATGTCAATTTGTCAATTAGATATCAGATCATCAGTTCTTTAACGTCAAGCTACTTGCTGACGAAACACTAGACATGTTGCGTTGCGTAACGCATCTCATTCTATAAATTCTCGCCACATGCTTATCATATCATCAGGCACAAATATACAAAAATACCTACATGCAAATTGGAAGCTATTCAATTCAAGTTACATGAGTCCAGGTTGGATTTTATATCAATCAGCTTCATCATCATCACCTTGCCTTTCTTGTTGAACATGTTATGATAGTGAAGACAAGTCGTCAATTTGATGTACCCGATTTCCTTGTTCGTAAACACATATCATATCATCATTGCTTTCATTTGTTTTGTTACCGAAGTTAGTTTTGTCTTAGGTTTCCCCAATCTTATTCTTGTTCTGTTACGTGAAAGTATTCTTATTCTTATCTATTATCTACCCAAAACAAAGCAGCTTTATATTCCTGCAATTAAACTGCAGTTGGGCGTATCAACAAATACTGTTACGTGGGATTTTATATGTTCGCACCAAGCCATGAAACAAGAATGACATTTTGGTAAATGTTTTATGACTTGACTCAACTGCACTACCCATTCATTCACAACGTCCAGAAATTACGCTAATGTTTGGCCCATGCTGAGTCAAGCCAAATATGACTCATCCCACTTTACTCCACGTTTCGAGTCCTTAATTGGCAGGCAGGCATTTGCAAATTTCAAGTAATTGCAACAGCCTTTTTACTGCCAAGTAAAAAAAACGGGCTGTAAAATGGGTACCTATTTTCAAGGCCTTTCTCTTTCAAGATGAGTGAAAGCCAAGCCAATCATATGGAATACTTTGTAAATGTGGATCGTGACAATGGCTCCTTCACATACCTATTATTACAGCCATTTTCACGCACATTTTAAGAAGCAGAAATTCATGAAAGAAAAGAAAATGGCACGAGCTCTGCAATAACACGTTTAACATCCTCCAGTTGATATTTTAACGAACCCAAAATATTTTACTGCACTTTGTTTGCTGGTTGGTTGGTCGTCAATTTTTATGTTATTTTTAATGCTCATGCCATCCCACAATATACAAATGTCTGTAAAACAAACTGTTACAAAAAAGAATCAAACCAAAGGACAAATTTCACAAACAACGCGGAAAACATGTCCAGAGACAGGCTAATTGATGCCTTCCACCACGCGCAGTTATATTCCTTTCTCTCCAAGTTTAGCAAATCTACTATTGGGGCAAAGTGAGACAAGCTGCAATTAAAACTGATTAAAGTCCATCATCACCATCAGTAGAAAGCTAAATAATTATAAGGGAAACTTTCACTAACTCCCCAATTAATTGCCATCACTTGTCATATATGTCATGTCACTCAGCAAAGGAAAAAACCCAAACCTTGAATTTTATTTGAATCCAGACATAACGCGTGTAAAGTGGGGGGATGTGAATTGGATGAATTTTTAAAAGTTGTTGCTCACTCCACTTTCGATTTCATTTTCATTTGTAAACAACCTCGGGAAAGTGACGCAGCTAACTGTAGCTCGTTTAAAAAGTGAAAGTCTTTCTATATTTTTTCTCAATAAAAAAATGGACGAGTTTTCGGAGGCGGCTCGGAAAATTGTTAATTATGGGAGATGGCTGGGTGTCTCCCGCCACATAATTTGGCGGAGGAAGAATAAGTCTGGCCAATATTATGTTACTAAAATGGCCAAGGGCTATCTTCCCATCTATTTTCTCCTCAATCTGAATACGATTTTGAAGATGTGCTATTTGGCTGCGGTGCTGATGGACGGTCTGGGGCCCGTTAGTTTTCTGGACAAGATTGCCAATCTGGACTATTTCCTGTGCGGGGTGATGGTCATCTTTGGGGCTGTCATTTGGGATGACTTCTTGCATGGTTAGATAATCATCATCATCATCACAATTACCTAATTACTCTATCACGACTAATTTTACTTTTGGTTCATTGTAATGAAAGGTCGGATTTGCCGATTGTTGATGGAGGAAAACAAGATCTTCGAGAAGTTTGGCCATCCACCGAACATGAAGACAGAAGTGGGTCTCAAGCATAGACGCACCATTCGTTCCAACTTCCTCGTTGTCCTCATGGGCTGCACCTCCCTGGCCATCCAGTTCTACGGCGATCCCAAGAATTGCTCTTGGACGTATTCAATACTGAAACGGGACAACGCAGTCCTCCGGTTTATATTCTGTGCTCATGAAATAACCTTCATGGCCCATGCCTGGTTCTGCAATGCGGGGAGTAGCAGCATGGTCACCTTAATGGCTGACAATTTGGCCGTCACCTTGAAGAGATTGATTGAAGCGGTTCGGGATTTAGAAGGGGAGAAAAACGGGAGTCCCACTCCATCCATGCGTGGCAGCAAAAACATTGGCCAAAACAAGATTTCCCCAGAGGCGGCAATGAAAAGTATCGCCCACATGACGGTGAAAGTAGAGCCCATCCACAAGCAACTTTCTCCCCTTCCCCAAGTCAAATATGAATACCCTCCAACCTCTCCTCCATCTACAAGGAAAGTACTCCAGATGTCGAGGAGCAAAGAGGAGGGAGGCTGCTACGATATCGATCGACTTCTCTCAGACTATCAAAGGTTATCACTGGCCACCCGGGTTTTTAATGACGGGGTAGCGTACAAACTGGCCGGACTCATTTTAACAGCCTATTGCCAATACGTGGCCAGTACTTTCATGGCGTTCCAAGTTATACGGAATGAAGGCGGAGGGATTGGTGACATTTGGTAAAGAATACAATAAATAAAATTTTCCGGAAAGCATTTTGACTTTTGGATTTTCCTTCTCCCTTGACCAGGTTCTATCTTCAAGACTGCATCGTCTCCGGCTACCAAACCTTCCGGGTCTTCAGCCACATGAGCGAAGTGCTCCCCCTGGCCAACGAGTTGTACTTCTCCATCCTGCAATACGAGGCCAGGACTGGTTGTCCAATGACGAAAGAGCAAAGGAGGCGATATCGGGCGCTGACAAAAATGTCCATGGACGTGGGCGTCGTGTCCATGGGCAAAATGTCCGTGTTGAATTCCATGCAGTCCCTTGTCAGCTACTATCTTTGTGTCGCGTTATGGTAGAGAGTGAGTGTTGCAAAAAAAAGTATGCAAAGAAAGACTGATATTTTGATGATGAATGAATTGGGTTGAATAAAATTAAGTTGATTGCGTAACTATTTTTTTAATTCTTTCATAATAAATTAATTTCATTTTGAGCCACATCCAAATCTAAAAGAATGGAATTCCGTCGCCTCCAAAATAGTGTCCAACTCGGCGACATTGGTGAAGAGCTGTGTCCCATTCCGATTGTCATTGTCCCTGTCGAAATAGCTCTTGGAGAAGAAGATCCCATTGTTGGGCCCTATACAGCGGGACGTTCCGGTGAAGTTCGGTCCAGCAAAGAGCTCCATCTCTTGACTCCCCATAAGGATGAATGAGTTCATGCGGGGGTTGATCAACTGCTCCGTGTCATTCAGGTAGGTCGTTGCGGCCATCTCATTCCATCGCTCTTGGAAGGTCACCAGGGCACTTGCGTGGTAGTTCCGGGGGTCACCAACAATCCTCAAGGATTTGTAGTAGCGCCCGAGATTCTCGTAGCTGCACTGGAGCGCCCCGCCCATCTTGACGTAGTTGTAGTCTAGGTTGTTCCTCCCGGCGAAGCCTTCGTATTGGTAGCCCAGCCACCTGCAATGGATTGGAAGACACCAAATTATGAAAAAAAAAACTTCAACTGAAAAAATCATGTATCCGCTTTGTAGACGTTTTTTTCTTACACTCCTTGGACACAAATGTACATTCGGGAGTGCTCCAAGCCATGTTCCGAAATGTCCCAGACATCCTCGAGGGCTACCAACTCCACTGCATTTTCCACGTAGTCATTCCCATACCCTCGGCTCTCGTAAATTCTGAAGATTGGTCGGCAACCTAGGGCACAGTATGCTAAGGAGGAGACGACCACAAGAGCTATTAGTGAAAGCTTCATATTTTTTTTAGCAATGATTGACAGTGCTGGTGAAAGGCAACTCTCCCAATCAATGTCTGTTTTGGGACTGTTTTTACTCCCGATCAACAGAAACCCAGAGAACTCATTTTATTTAGGTGGCCAAGTCAATTGAATTTGTTTTGTCCAAACTCAACTCTAGGATGACGTTAGCCCAAGCTTCACTGTTCCATGATGTGATAAGCAACTGTCCTGATAAGAAGGCAAGCAAACCGTTACTGCATACTATGTAAGTTCGCAATGCTCAAGGACGAATCAGTTCATTTCATAAGTAATCATTTTCAATTTCATAATAATCAAAGGCATTTTTTGAATTGACAAGTGGATTGTCAAAGCCTGAAAAACATTAACGTTAGCAGCTCAAGTACATCCACTCATTTTTAGCAAGTCGAAAGAAGGTAAAGTAATTGTAAGGTGTGGTAGTGGTGAACCGACTTTTGAAAATTTACATAATTATAATACTAACGATGGTGTAGTAGGAATCGTCAAAGGAACTTTCTTACCATTTTTTTAATGGCATGATTTTTCAGGAAATTAAATATGAATGCAAAATGAATGACTGATTTTTTTTATGTCCAGCAACATTTCAAATTCTTAATCCTCATTACCAGTATGACATTTAAAGTACAAACCAACTACGACATGATGGCCGAACTGGAAGAAAATGCCACTCTGTCAGAGACGGGGAGCATGGACTCAATCCCACGTGGTGATTCGATCTCTCCCGGAAGTAAAATTTTGAACCCTCTGGAGCTGCACAAACAGGAAATCCGGTGAGAAATGGATTATTTATTACTCCGATGCCATTTGCTTATCCATTAATGTATGCTTTGGAGTTATAAAATTACGAAACAAAATCGTTTATTTTATTTTGCAGATCCCGAATGGCCAACCGTGAAAGGTCATTCAAGACCCTGCCAGCCAAGAAAACGGTTTCCTTTCGCCATCTTCCTTCCACATCCGAAAAGAAGTCACTTAGGACGGCGGACACGGACGAGGACTCTTCCGAGTACGAAACGGCTAGAAGCTCCCAAGTGAAAAATAGCAAGCCATATGTCAAGATCTTTGGCAACGTCGAAGGATATTCCGCTTTCCTTGAAGAGAATAATGAAGCTTATAGTAGCTGCCCTACTGACAACGACGACGACGAAGTAGCCAAGCCAAGGACACTCAAAAAGATTGATAGGATCAACCTTCTGGTCCTGTCCGTATCCTTAATTGTCTTTATGTTCATGTACCTCTTTGCGGATCTTCACTCAACGACACTCCAAATCAAGAATTTGGAACAAAGGCTGGCCCTTCTTGAACAGAGTGGAGGAAATACGTTGGATCTGAAGAATTCCTCATTCTTATCAGCGCCTTCTCTTCAATTGGATTCCTCTAACGTTATCCAAGCAGTGATTGGTGGGATTCGTCAGGATGCCCGAAATCTGAGGAATAGTGTCATCGCTCGCATTCAAAAACTCGTCGAATTTGATACTGAGGATCCCACCTCCACGTCTGCTCAAGAGGAATCCGCAGCGGACATGGCCAATCATGATGAAGCAATGCTGACGATGGATACGGTTTCTAAAGAAGCGGAAGTCGTCAGTCGTCCTTCTCAGGAATCAGACAAGGAAGTTTCCTCCCCTACTCTGGAGGCAGTGGAAAAATTAGATCCTCTCCCAAACGCCCCAAACGCTGATTTCAAAGAAAACGAAAAAAAGGAAGGTATTCAAGGTATTCCAATGGACGATGGAAACATTGATTTCGATATCGCACTGTTGGAGGCATCCAACCACCTCGGCTTCCTGTCTAGGGTAATTGTATTTTGCAGCTCTTTAATTTAATTTAGTTAATGAATTAATGGTTGATTTCTTTTTTTGTCTTGATGATGGCATGCAGAACGAAGTTCCGATGATGATTACAATTGACGAGCACACCTGGCACGGCATATTCCCACCGAGCTGGTACGGAGCCAAGATCCTGTACAAGAAGCATGTCCCTAGTAACGCCCCGGATAACTGGAAGGATCCTCTTGACTTCACCTTGAAGAAGGCGGAACTGGTCCAACACATGGATGGGAAATTAAAGGCTAAACAAGCTAGGCACTATTCTGTATTTACTTTCCGTTTTTAATTAATCGGTTGATGAAATGAATCGTATAAAATGCTATTGTATACTCGTACTGTTAGTTAACCATAAGTAAATGCAAAAAATAATTAATTGTAAGATACATAATGCTATCTTGAGTAATTTAATAAATTATGAAACCAAATACAAATATATGTAGCTCCACTTCATTTTAGAAATGGCTATTGGGGCAAGTTGAGACAATAGTATTTTGTAGCATCCACCCAAGTCAATTTGTCAGTCACAATATGCTAATCATCATTGTCAAAGTTACTTTGTAGCAATTTCTTAAACTTTTACAAGGATTTTAGTATCTTTCTTTCATGAGATAAAGTAGCGTTTGGACTTCCGGTTCATTCTGCTGTCTTCTTCTTACAGCACTTGTAACTCGACTAATACTACACTAGTTTTGGTTTGACTTTTTGCTTATCATTCAAAATGGCTGAGTATGAATCCAAGCCAGTGAAAAAATCCGTTTCCTTCTGCCATCTCCGAACTTCCGGGAGGAATCCGTTCTGCGAGACCGATACCGAAGTGGAATCCTCTGATTTCGAGAAGGAGATGAATAAGAAGAAGGACGGAAGCTCTTCAGCGTATTCCAAGGAAGGGAAGAAATCGTTTTTGGATGTCTTGGGCAGTGTTGGAGGGGACTCGCCTTTCTTCGAGGACTTTGAAACGAGCTACATTCCCGATGAGTATGAAGAAGATGAAGTTGAAGAAGCGGCTTGGTCACCCCACAGCATAATGAAACTTCTGATCCTGACGTTATGCTTCATGTTCACCCTGTCAACGTACATCTTTGCTGGGCTCCACGGTGCAAAGACCGAAATCAGGGATTTGGAACTGAAGATCAGTCTTCTCGAACAGGAAAGGATGGACTTTGTAAATTCCTCGTCACCAGCATCACCGGCATCAGTCCGTTCATGGAAGGCTTCCGATATCCAAGCAGTGATTGACGGGATCGATGAAGACTTTACCAATCTGGAGGAGCAGTTGGCTGCCCGCGTTAAGGATCTCGTTCAAGGGGACATCCCTTCCGGTGAAGAAGGAAACGAAACTGAAGAAGATCAAGGAGAGGAGATATCTTCCGAAAATGAGGAAGCCGAAGAGGTTGACGACCTGCTCAAAAGTGCCAACGACGGAGATGCTGTTGAGGTGACGTCTTCCGAGTCTGAGCAGAAGGAAATGGAAACTCACTTTGAGATTTAGGCTTAATTAACTTATAGCGGCCCTTGGGATTTCGATATAGTGTGATACGTCATTCGAAAGCCCTTGTTGAGCTGAGTCCGAATATACTATTTTTAGTTTGCAGAAATGGCCCGATCGGGTCGAAAAATAATTTTTTATTTTACAAGTTGCTATTAGTTTTACAAGGATACCTGAACCTTGGAAGTA
>JAQGAI010003112.1:0-11220 GCA_034696905.1 Lepidocyrtus violaceus
TTTCTCTGCATAACGTCGGAGACATTTTTATACGTATCTTAGGCGTACTGACATCACCTCCTCCACCAGGATCATATTTATCCATTTGCTCCGTCGTCCATCCAAGAGAACACAAAACGCCTCATCTCACCTTAAGAATCCAGTCATTATCAAAGTACAAATGGAAAAAGGCACGAAAAAAATTAACAAGAGTTTTGCTTGCTAGAAGCAAACATCATGAAAAACTGAGAATTTAGGCCGGCATGGCACGGTAAAAAAAAACCACACTGGCTATGGCTGTTGCCTATTTCAAAAAACTAAAACTTGCAATGAAGAAGCCTATCAGATCAACAGAAAACAAGTCTAACGAAGCCAAAGAACCAGCAGAGAGTGTAGTGAAGTGAACAGGTAAAGTAGAGATGGCTACGATCATCTCGCCATACACGAGCTCGAAGCAAACCTACCCCTTTACCTTATACGGTAGTTGTACCTGTTATTACTCAACGCTTGCCTGTTGGATGGAGAGGCTTTCTCCTTTTATAATTTTTCATTGGTGTGGGCGTCCTTTCGCTTCATTCTGGCTACTCATTATCATACATACATACCTTTTGGATCCTCACAGGGGAGAAGAAGACAAAAAAAATTTGGTTTCCACTTATATAACTATATAAAATATATAATGAAGATATGTATTTCTATTTAATCTAAAATAAATGCACTACCTCTGTATAGTTGTAGAAATTTCTTTATAATCAAGCCCAAATGTAAAAGGTAGTTATGTGTGTAATGATCGGGAGCAGAAGGAGCAAGAAAAAAACCTCAAGCGAAATTTACTATAAAAAATGGTTTCTACTTCCATTATTAAAATTAAACAGGATGAATAGTTCTATTAATATTAGGAGGGGAAACTAAAATGGAAGCCAAAAAGTTATTTTTATTTTCCGGCTTTGAACGTATACGTTTTTACAATAAGATGATTAAATTAATCAAGATATGCGTAACTACTTAATGGGAATGTGCAGGTGAGATGAAAACAGTGACAGATAAACGACAATCTTACAAGAACCGGCAACAAAAGGAAAATGAAATGCAATTTAAACTTATTTAAAAAAAACCTTATTGTTTTAAATAACTTGTGGTTGTGGCATGGTTATATTTTTTATGGCATGGCAAATTATCTCACGATTTGTGTAAAGACGTTATAAGGCTGTTTAGGTGATTATGATGATGATGATATTTGATATGTTTATTAGATTTGGAGGAAGAGAAAAATCTGTTGGGATAAAAAACACACCTGGGCAGTTGACATTGACTTACTTTCCTACTTGGAATGGTGGGGGAGATGACGGGGGTGAAGTGAGATGAGTTGAGATAGTAGTTGATGATGTTGCTGCTATTACGTAAGATTGTTATGAAGCAGCTCTTGTGTGCAAAAAGGTGGTTAATGTTTTATGCAGTAATGTGTCGTTTGCTTTGTTACTGGATTTATCCAACATGTCATATTTTTGTAGATCTGGTTTGACTGAACAATTGACGACAGCCCAAAAATATGCATACCAAGGTACCTATTCCTTTGGGTATGAAAAAAAAATTACTAAAAAGGCTTGATGACTGACGAAAGCATTTTAATTTTCGCAACATAGGTAGTGCACCACAGCCCGCACACAATTTCAGGTGTTCACCTTGAACCACTTGATTGCAAATACGTATAATATAGTTTTGAAGACACTCTCGCCAAATGATTTTCATTACGCAAATAATCGTGTGGGTAGTCAAGCATAATGAGAATCCAAGCCAAAGATGACACTTGTGCAGGTGCAACGGGGAAAAGGTATTTGTCATGAGAGCCATCTTTTCGAATTGGTCAGCGTTGAGAATGAATGAATTCCTCTTGCTGTCTTATGCTGCCTTGTGAAATATTGTAGTTTAAGTGGGTGGCGTGGGTGGTCATCTCATAATGAATATTTCTGATTATTTATGCAAAATAAATTATAGTCCTCATTTACGTAAGTGCTTTACAGAATTATTGGGAGAGAGATTTAAAACCCTGGAATGGAAGGGGTGTACACTTATCCATCTTCTGCTAATTTAATTACTTTTGACATTATTTTACAGGAGTCCTCTGGAATGTAGTATATGTAGTAGTCCTCTTTATGCTGGATAGCTTTATGGTCATTTGGAATTGGATTGCTAAATAGATGGGTAGAGATGAACCCATAAGCGGGTTTTAAAATTTCACTTTTAATAAACTTACAATATATACGAACACGCATAGTTCAAATCATTTTTGTAAATCTGTTCAACCCCTTTCATTTGTATGCTTTGAATCACCAATCAATAATATGTCAACTATGTGGACTTGAATTACTACTAGATTTTAAATTAATATCACTATATGTAATATCAAATGTTTTACCTAAACGATAATTACCATAAATATTTTTATTCGTTTCTTTGAGAAGCACTTTGAAAGCTTTGAATAATACGTTGGAAATATCTATTCGGCCGTACTAAAATAACTTGGAAGATTTTAAATATTTATGGCGTCTAAGTTCACAAAAGACATCTAACGGTAAATCCAACATATCATAGTTGATAAAAGCTATTTGGCAAAATAATGTCCAGTCAATTTTCTACTTTTAAAAGAATTAGTAAAAAAAATAACTGAATGCTAAATCGGGTAATTGCGGATACAACTTGTTTGAGCTATCCCTGTGATCCCCAATACCACCGAAAGAATAACATAACTTACTTCATTTCTTTTTAAATTTTCTCTTTGTTTTTATTCGTACATATAGCATTATTACATGCATATAGAGTGCAACAACAACCAAAAGAACATGGAGAAATTAAGCATAAGAATTACAGGAACAAACTCAAATTATTATCTAATTATTATCATTTTCTTCTCTGCATACAGCAACAATAATAATAGTAATTAATTGCACAGCTTTATCCTCTTCCGCTTCCAGTTGAGCCGTAACTAATGCTTAAGTCCGCATTAACTTCATAAAAACGA
Source organism: Lepidocyrtus violaceus (assembly GCA_034696905.1). Lineage (NCBI taxonomy): Eukaryota > Metazoa > Arthropoda > Collembola > Entomobryomorpha > Entomobryidae > Lepidocyrtus > Lepidocyrtus violaceus. Next base: position 2,999 of record JAQGAI010003112.1, read on the forward strand.
TTACTGCACTTAACATAAAAGATTGGGATTGGTAAGTAAGACTCGTATTACTTTGTAATTATGTAATTAATCAGTATTAGATTCAAGTAGATTTATTATCATCGCTCAGCGACCCCCCTAGTACATGGAATGGGTCTAAAAGATGTCCATACGAAATTCGGTTGGCTCCCAATTCTCATATCGAATCTCTTGTTTTTTTTACTAACAAAATGATTAGCTTTAGACATTGCTGATCGCTGACTAATATCTACATTCGCTTAAGCCTACAAAATTAGATGTTTTTTTTACAATCAGTTATGTACACATATTTAACAATTACATTTATAAAGTTAACAATTTTTGTCACTGACTGCCATTAGATATGATTTTGGTTAGAAGTACATACTAATATTTATCCATGTGTCCATATTTATACATTGAATTATCTACACAACACAACATTCACAACTCATTAATTAATTAGCTTCAAAGTATAATTAGCATCATGTATTAGCTACATTTATCATCCATTAACTGTGCTTCGTATCGTTTTCTAATTTTTTTCTGTATTTTATTTGTATCGTTTTATTTAACAGGATTGGGTGAGCATAGGTAGCTTACTAAAAATAAAATGTGATTAGATAATAACAATGATTGCATTAGTCTTAACCTTATCATGTCAAACTTATCCAGAAAAGTTTGGGTAAAGTTTCCCAAACATTATCCAACCATCAAAAATTAACCAACAATCAACTCAGTTAGCGTCCCTAATCGGAATCTATGTTAGAAGTATACAATGGGCCGTTAATAAGTAATCGGTGAGGCTGCTCTGCAGTGAAGAAGATTGGTGATCATTTTAACCCTAATTTAACTTTACGTATTTGATTTGGAGTGTGAAGGGAACTGGCGACGAAAAAAAATATAATGAAGCCGATATCCTTTCTCCCTGAAAGAAGCAGTTTGATTTTTGTTTCCTATCTTCTGTTTGATACACTTACGTAATAGCTATATAATGTTTAAGTACCTACACATAGAAGTATTTAAATATTAGTGAAAATATTAATCATCCATTATTATTATTATATTACAAATTATTTTCATTTTTCTTTGTCACAAAAGGTTTTGTTTTTTACGTTCCACAGAACGCGAGGCGTAGTCACCGTCCTCGAGCAAAATTACAAAACGAAGTTAATAAGGTACTTGTTTACTTTGAGTAATGAATGTGGTTTTTGTTATTCTGGGTGTCTCGGACAGGGATGACCACAGTTCCGGAGGAGAGTTGCTGATGGGAGTGGGGAGAGGCATCGGAATGGTAGCCTAGTGGGGAGTGAATCCCCCTCCCATTTGGATACATCACCTCGGACTCTTTGTATCTGCTTGTGGTCCTGGTCGTCGTCTGCGAACTCTCCACATTCCCGATCGGCCTCCCGTCATCGGATCTTAATGTCCTTTTGGAGAATTTGGAAGTGGTGTCCGTCTTAATTTTGGGCTTGGAGTCGTCCTGGTCCGGGGTACTGGAGCTCATCCTGTAGGTCTCGTGATGGTCGTCGGAGAGTGGAGAGCTGGCTCCAAACTGTCTGGGTGATTGAAGGGATGCCCGGGTGGACATCAGGGATCTGTCGTTACGTACCGGGGAGTAAGCATTATTCGTTGGCGTCATCGATCTGGCGGGTGAGCTGGCCTTGGAGCCCCGAACTGACTCAAATAATTCCACGGAGTTTTTTTTTAGATTCTCGAACAAGCTCCGTTTCGGTTTTGTAGTGGTGGTGGTGGTGCTGGTGTGGTTGTGATTGTTGTGGTTGGACTCGTAATGATTATGATTCCCGTGATTGTGATTGTTCTGGTTAATGGAGTAGTTGTAATGGTCATTGTGAGCCATGCTGACGTCCCGGGTGCTTCGGCTCATATTCTGGATCAGCTTGGGGGTGAGCAAGTCCGGAGCGTCGAGTAGCTGCGGATTGGATTTGTAGGTCGGAGAGTACTTGCTTTCATTTGACAAACGCGGTGGATTGTACGCTATGGGCCGGTCCCTCCCGACGGACCTCGGGGTAAAGCTCATGCTTCGACTTAGACTATTTGATTTCCGGGCGACCTCATGCTGATGGTTTGCGTTCCCATAGCTGTTGGATATTGACACGTCGATATCATCATCGGAGCCGAAGCGCAGTGATTTCCCTGGGGCGCGCTTACTCCCGTCCTTGCCCAGTAGTGAGCCTTCATTATCCCCGAAATAGAATCGTCGTCGGGGGAGGGTCTGGGAGCGGCTGTCCGAATGATTTTCAATCACTGCCCCGGTATGCTCGATACTACCCTTCAGACGGTTCATTGTACTGGATGGAGTCCCCACGATATATTTGGGATGGAATTGCTTCTGCGAGGCCCCATCATAAGAGAAAACCCTTTCCCTCCTCTCCACCGTCTTCCTTTCCGTCACATCCGCTTCCCCATTCTCGTAATAGGCGTTCTGGCCGGGATTCGTGTTCTCATTCATTTTATACTGGTTGGAGTGCTTGGTCACGTAGCCCGAGTTCCCGTATGAGTTCCCAGAGTCAATGAAGTCCCTGGAGAGGCCGCCCGTGGTGGGTCCATTGTAGCCGAAACTTTGCTCACGACGCTCGTACGCTTTCCTTTCCCCAACATCCCCGCTCTTCTGCAAAAAATATCACAGAGGAAATAAAACAAAAAGTGATTTAGTTAATTAAGAATGGACTCACACGACTAGACTTGACTTAAGGTAAGACAAAACAACTTTCACAACACAAATCTTCAATAACTATAACGTCGCACCCATCCACCGCATGAAGCACTCTATTCAGTTGAGAAACGCACAAACTCACACTCAATATATTTTCATTGTTTCAACAATGTTTCAGAACGGCGATGAAAATAAATCCGAATAGGAAAAATAGGAAAACTGATATACCTCCTTGTAAATATCATAATTCATTATTATATAATACGTTTTTCGTTTCGTTTTTTTTGTTGATAAAATGTTAATTATTTTTTCATACCTGCAGGTAAGAAGGCGAGTCACTGGTGTAGTATCGACTTGAAAAATCGTTGTTCATGGCTGTGCCGGTATGGCGACTATGATGGTCAGCATATGATCTGGTGAAGTCAGGCGAGTTATTTCTACGGCGGGATCGTGGAGGCGGTGTTGGTGTGGGCTCCACATCCCACAAATTCCCCGATTTGGTCACAGACACTCGTCCTATTTGTGAGTTCAGCGAACGACTCATGTCCTCATGGTGGTGTCGATTTCGCAGATCCTTTTTCATAACATTTCAAAGAAAAGAGAAGACTATTGTTAGGATTGACTACAAAGTGATGAGTTCATAACTTGTTGGTTCTTCTTTTATTTTTATTTTCAACAACAATTAGTTCAACTTTGCTCTTTCTTATTGAGTATGGCAACAACAGTGACTATTTATGACTATGTATGTATCTAGCACAAACTTTCTGTTTTTGGCATGCTATTATTGCTGGCACTAACTTTACTTTTTTGGTTAGTGAGTGATGTACACAGAGCAGTCAGCCTATAAAAAATAGCTTAATTTGAAATTACGCAGGTTATGGACATGATTATATTGATGCCTAAAATGACACTCTGGGAAATAAAAAACGTATCACAATATGGGATGTAGACCTTACTTCCTGAACAAAATTTAAAACAAAACAAAAATTTTTTGAAACGCAATATGCAAGGCATTACCTACAATGAGTGGATTTGTTTGGCCTAGTAAATTTTTACTTATTGAAAGTTAAAGTTTTTAAGTCATTCTCCACATCTTTGGCTGTCTCAACTCATTCGTCATAATATCCTTGTCATCAACAAATCATTAATTGTGAGTTAAAATTAATTCATTGTGAAACGTATGCTTAGATTCCAGTTGTAACTTCCACCTGTGCAGATATGAGCAACTTAATTTTTAACCTTCGATTAATTGTTTTATGCAAAATTAGAAACGAATAAGTAGGTTGATGGTTTCTTTCTCGTTACAATTAATTTATGACGCCATATTTATGCCTTTTGTTCTAACTTCACTCAATCGGACACAGTCGATTCGGCACATTTTCAAAAAAAAAAAATCTTCGTAGGTAGGACACTCGTAGTTTATATAAGTACATAACACTGTACAAGCAAGTGCTGTCGGATTCTCTACCTGCATCTTCCCAAAAAATGACTTTAAAAAAATGTGTTTGCAAAATAAATACGTACTCTTTATAAAAATGGAAATGAATCAGCATTAAACTAACTTATTCCTTACGCCCACACCAAAAGGAGGCGGAGATAGAACAAGAACAAACTGTTGAGCTGCTTATTATTATTGCATAAAACAAGTTATCACTATTCAACACGTTTGTTCGTCCCAACAAAAAAAATACAACATTTTTACTCTGCCTATATTTTTATATGCGCTGACTTGAGTTGATCAAGAAACATCAAATCTGGAAGCGTAAATAAATTGGATGGAAAACGTCCACATGATTATTTATGAGATGAGCTTTCACATGCGAGGTCTGATATGCAAAAATCAGCTTATTATACTTATGCTGACGACGACGAGGATCCTATCATGATGATAAAGTAATATAGGAGGAGTGATATGGGTATAGTATGACACAAGTTTTCAAAGTTTAAAATTCTGATATACTGATATCGGTTGCCTAGTCATTAAGCCTCCATTTCTATCATCTTCGACTTTCGATACCTGTCCTGCCCAAACTTCCTTATATAGAGAGTCGCGTCAACGAATAAATAGGTACGTCTAATTTTTTGTAAACTTTCTTTCAATTCATCCGTCCCTAGTCTCTCATTCTACTTTCTCATGAGTTTACAGCAACGAGAATGGAATTACAGGGGATGCTGCAAAAATTGATGTCGTAAAAGTAGGAATAATTAGGAGTATGAAATGGGATGTGATAAACATAGGTAATGGGCCAATTACAGCTACCTACTTAAATTTTGACAAAAGTAGTAAAAATGATTTTTTTTCGTGTTTTTAGGGGAACATGTTTGTTTTTTAGAAATTTGGCGAGCAACTTACAAAATGGACACTATTTTGACTATGATTTTGTCTGGTTGGAGATTCCCCAAAGCTGATTCTCTTCCCCACAGGCTCTTTGACAGATTTGGAACTGCGTAGTTTCCCGGTGGAAAGGATTTTCGGATTCGGACTATGCCTGAGGAGGGTGCCACCATTTGGGGAGATTTGTTGTGGTGGGGGTGAGTGTAGGGGAGATCCACGGGAGGTCATAGTGACATGGATCCCAGTCGGGGTGGAGTGTAAAGGGGATCTGGGGGTGGCCTCCGAGTTTAAAGAGCTACTAGAACTACCAAAATGACTATTGAGCCAACGATTAGTCTCGTTTTTTCTCGTGTACTCCTCCTGATCCAAGTCCAAGGGGCGGTTGGTCAGCGCGTCCTGTCGGCTTGGTTGAGCATTTGGAGCAGTATTCTGATTGAACAAGGTCTCTGTCTTGGGGAGTCGATGAAGCCGTTCCGACACCGAGTCCCATAGATCCTCATCCCCGTCTCTGTGAGCGTTGATATTCTCCGAGACGAAGTGTCCGCCGTCGCCAATCTAAACGGGAACCACCGGAGGAGGGAGTGTCAGTTTGTGTGCTTTTTCATTGCTTTGTAAAAATCAATATCTTTCTTTGCTCATTTTTTTTAATAGTGAAGGAAGGAGTGGGATAATGAAGAGAAAACAAATGTACAAAGTAGAGGAAGAAGTTTATTGAAAGAGAGAAAGCTGGAAGAGAACAGAGTATTGAAGGTCGATAAAATTGAACTTCGCCGGTGGACAATGAACAATGTCTTGTTTTCCGTGTTGAATCACTACCCATTTTACATGCCAAGCTAAGTACTTTTATTTACTACAACCAGACCAATAGACCATACAAAAACCCATGATTTTTTGATTCGCTACATCCATTCCCAACTTATGAAATTTAGCCAACTAACTAGAATTATAATCATCATGCAATTCTACTTCAGCCAAAGTTATGGGGAGGAGTATATAATGCTCCGACAACAATTTAGCTACTTTTTGTTTTACTATTTACTCCAACAAAGTGCAACCAATGTGAACCTCAATTTGGCAGAAGGAAAAAATATTTACATTGCTTGTTACCGCATACACCAGTACTACTAACCCAATGCATGTTTTTTTTAGGAAATTGCGACAAACTGTACAAAAATTATTGGTATGAGTATACATAATATATGTAGGTATGTCTATTTGTCCAGTGAACAATGTGCCATTTTTTTTACTTCTACTCCAGTGCTCGAATCTAGCCTAACACGTCACCTCAACATCGCACCAGTTCCAAAATACCGAAAATCATAAGTCACAAGCTCAAAGACAGAGAAAGTGTGAAGAAAATAACTCCCATGAGGGGAGACGATTTTTTTGTGTGTAATGTGAAAAGTGTCTATAGTAAAGTGGAAGAAAAGCAATTTTTTTTTGTTTTCACTAAGATTTTTGTATTGTATTATTTTTAGCTACCTTCACTCCCTGCGACGAAGTTCCTCCTTTGGGGACAGCAACGTATTCGATGAAGTTTTCACTCTTCCCGTGACTGTAGTCTTGAGCTCCTTCCCGACTCTCGATGTGCTCAAATTCGTCAGAGTCTGAGTCCGGAATGTCTTCGTTGTGGAATACCTCATGCTCATGTCGTCTCGTGATTTCCGTCACCACATTCCCATCCTCCTTCACTTTGCTTACCTACAGATGACACAGGACATAATAAATATAAATTCCAGGCATGATTATTTTTTTTTTGTAATTAGTAATTTTACTGTGGTGAATGAAATAACAACATTGACAATGAAATGTGCTGCGTGGATAATTTCGTTAGTTGCTGCGTTTATTATTGTCTGAGAGTTATTTTCTGAAATGAGGAGAAACATAAACTGAGGACAGAAATTAGAATAAAAAAATCCCTTTTTTAATCATAAACTACGAATACATCAATTTTCATGTCCCTTTTGGCTCTTCATCTAATTTTTTATTTAAAAAAAGTAAAGGGTTTTTTAATAACTGAGTAATACGAAATGGTAATTGAAAATAAGCAAGAAAAACGTCAGCACAGTTATCAAGCAAAACTTTGTGTTTGTTTTTGCCTTGTGGCAAATTATGTAAATGGCCATGACATGACCTTCCACCACACTTTTAGGAACACAATTGGAAGCAATTATTTTTTTCCTCAGCTAATTATTCATTTTCTGAGATTAATTAATAATTATAAACGGGTTGATTATTTACTACATAACTGACCTCTTTCGTGTCTTCAATATCCGTCGTCCGATCATGCCTTCGACTCTGCTGTAGAACCTTCTTCTGTGCGGAATCCTTGCCTGAGAATGATACCAGCTCTTTCCGATCAGAGGGACTGGACAGGGTTTTTCGAACTGCTGCGCCCTCTCGTACCGCGCGTAAAATGGCCTGTTTTGCAATTATGGCACAATCAAACACACGTTACAGAATTTTTTTGAAAGCAAAAATACTCAAATTTTTTACTCCAAGATGGTCACAATTTCACTGGTTTCCATTTCCAACAAAATACACTTTAAATATTCTCAGCCGACCACAGAAACTTCCACCACAAAACAAAAGTTCACTTTCAAATTAGAACGCTTCTAGAACCCTACTGCTGACAAGCTATAAAGCGTAATCATTCATCCTCACTAGCCCAAGATGAAAAAAAAATATATATCAGATTGAATTTCAGCAAAAATTTTCATATTTCAGCAGAACTCTGAAAAAAGGTAATTTTCTTTGCCATCCATACCTAAACTCACAGATCCTACCTACCAAGCTCTACCTCTACCCACCAAGTAGATGATGATGATCCCACACTAGCAAAACTCCTTATAAAACGCTGGTTTAGGAATTCATGAATAAATTACTCATTCCGCTCGAGTCTTTTCGCTCCGAACTATATCCCTCCTTGGCTCTTCTGATTCTCTGATGCAGGCACAAGTAAGTAACTATTAACTGTGGTAGAACAGTTCCTTTCAAAACGTTCAACAAAACTTGTTGTCATATTTTGTAAAGTGTAAACTGCAGGATCCCACAGAGTACTGAAACATTTTTTTTTTGCAAACAAAAGAGGGAAAATTGCAAACTGCCTGAAAGAGGTACCTATAAACTCCGCAAAAAATAATCAGCCCAACTGTGAATGGACGGGATTTTGGCTACAGTGCTTACTTATAAACACAGTATGAGTCTTACATG
>JAQGAI010003113.1:0-11218 GCA_034696905.1 Lepidocyrtus violaceus
CAATCCCAAGGAGAACATCATCGCCGTGGCAGCTACGAACAATCTTTATATATTCCAAGATAAATGCTAATTTTAAGGAAAAAAACCCCCCTTTCTTCTACTGCACATTATTTGCCTAGTATTTGAGAGAACAGAAAAATCATTTAATATTACTATATTGTTTTGCGTTGTGTTATAAAAAACAAAAAAGAAACCGGAGTTTACTTATGGCAGTGTTCAGCAGACTGGTAGGCTATGGCATGATCTACTGTAATCCCCTTCAAACCTTCCAGGATGGCGAGGATCGCATGTAAAGTGGCGGCCGAGAGCCCTCCCGGTAGCCGTGCCATAACTGCCCAGTCTGACTCCACAATTCCATTTATATCACAGTCAACTGTCAGAAGCCAACTGTACTGGTTTCCTCTATCTTTCCCAACTACTCCTGCAGCCACCACAGAGGTCAATGTATCTTCTGTGAAAAAAAAAGAAGTTGAAAAAAAGTTATATAAAAAGAAAAATTATAATATTTAAGATGATTTTTAAAGACTTCAAAACTATATTATATTAAACTACTATCTTGGAAATAACGTTTGCGTGATGAAGATTTAGTTGTTTGAAACAAACAAAACAAAAAAATGTGGAAAAGTTTTTGTATTTTCTTTAACTGATATGTATTTCCGTTCCCAAACGATTATTATTATAATTATATTATTATTATATATATTATTATTAAAAATCTAATAAATCTGAGAATGATCTACATCGGAGGGTAGTTGCGCCAGTGCCGAATTAATTTAATGTACCTAAGTTAGTTGGATTAGATTTTAGATTTAAAAAAGTGTTACTGTTACCTCCGTTAGGCCAGGCCACTGCCCATTTACTCCCTTTTGGGTGCTCCGCGTCCCCAATCAGAATTCCCTTCACTTCCATGGACTGGTTCCCATTGTGTACAGCTAGGTTAATGGAGCTCAGCTTAGTGTCAGCAGTACTCTTGTTCCCTGTGTTGTAGTCCAACTTAAAGCACTTTGTTTTTTTCAATGGTGCTGACGTCTTGTACTTCTTTTGGAGGGAGTGGAGCCACAAGTTGAGCGTCACTTTTGAGAACAGGACTGGGTACCAGGTTCCCAGGATCTGTAGGAATGAAACAAGTTTCAAATAGGATATAAATAAGAGTTCCTCCGGAAATAGTTTGTAATAATGAGAATAAATACCTTATCCAAGCGAAGATTCATTCTGGGAACGGTCGGAACACAATGGAAGTGTCGGGGACGATGATGGTGTTTGTGGCGTGGGGGGTGATCAGGTGGCCGCTGGAACATTGGGATATGTCGCTGTTTAATCTCCTCCCAGAACGAGTCGTCCACGGTTATATTTTGTTGCTTGAGGATGGACTGGATGTCCGTGGCTGTATTATGTGAAGGTGGTGGGTGATTTATTGTGCCAGAACCGTTGGTGTAGTTCTTCCCGGGTAAAATGTTAAGCGTCAGCGTTTTAAAGGAGGTTATGTTGGAAAACGGGGTGGTGGAGGGGGAGAAATCCCCTGAACTTATCTCGGTTGTGCTTATCCTCTGGGTGGTCGTCGCCGTTATTTGGACGGTTTGAAGGGCCAGTAACGACACTAATAACACCAAAGTTGTAGGACGCTTCATACTGGAATCCATTCTCCCTAAAAGATTTCTTCACACTTGGACTTTAGGAGGAGGGAGGGGGAATGTTTCAATCAATTCATATAACATTTATAATCTAATTATTATCATCATATCATAATATCAATCAATCATACAAACTAAGTTCAATCAATTTCATTGTATCATTTTATTAATTGTCATCATCGCATCATATTATTATCATCGGCAGCTAAGAAATTGCGTTCAGTTTTTTTTGTATGGCGTAGGTAGACCAAACTCGGGGCTAATCTTTATGAGCCATTCAGTCAGGGGAGAACAATGCCATTGCAATGCCACGATTTAGCAATTTCGGCTAACAATTAAAAAACAAAACGTTTTCGCTGGGAATTTATATGGCTTCATAGTTCATACACCACAACAATAGCAATTAAATAGCTTTAGCGCCCCGGAAGGGCCTCATTGTCTCATCATCACCATACAAAAGTAGAAAAGTAATTATCAAACAACAATGGCTTCAATCGGTTCGGTTCATACCTCCACTCGCTCCTCCGATCCCACCCCACCTCCCCCCTCCCAAAAATCCACTGTTGCTCCTCTCAGGATTTATTTTCGGTTTCGACCTGTCAGGGAGTCCGAGTATGCCCCGGGCATTGAGTGTTGTTGTCCTGGATTTGGAGGGAATTCAGTTCAACCAAATCCATCATGTTTAGCTCTGCAGCTTTCTTTCCCTTCAGTTGACTTTTATGCCAGGTTTGCGTTTACTTGCCTATCTGCAGCTGGCTAATATGCGATGCCTATTATCAGTTTTGCATTGATTAGGTGTTGACTGATAATACGGATGATTAGCTATTTAATGAAGTAGGTTTGAGGTTTGGTTTGATAACCTACTTTGTTCGGACTCGGTGGGAAGTCAAGTCGTGGGAACGAACAACCTAGCTTATCAATCAGAAGGAACAAGCCCAGCCCAGCGCATGAGTCGGTGGAGACAGTCAGTAATCTTTCGGTTGTGATTAGTTATTTATTTATTGAGTATTGATGATCGAGACACAATCCGTTACAGCTTCACCGCTAATTTAACGACTGAGTGTAATTTAGCTGGCAGTTTCAATCTCGATCCAATTGTTTGTTAACTGATGAGAAGCGGACTGTCATTATTTAGTTAAAAGTTCGATTGAACACAAAAGAGTATTTAAATCTTTGAAAAGGTACGGAAGTAAAGTTGTCCCAGTCAGTCAGTTTTCATTAGTTTTTTAATATGACAATTATCGTGGAAAATGGCAGGATGACGTAATAAAAGGACAGTTAAAGGTAAAAAACAAAAGTCGATTAACCGTGCTTATCTTATTGTTTTTGAATTGGTAGTTTGTGGTTATAAAATGGAGGAAATGATAATTAATCTGTCGTTGTTACTGATTTTGTTTTGCAGTGCCGGCCTTGAGTACCCAATAATGGTACTTGGAACCCTTGGGGGAAGGGAAACCGCTTCCATTCTGCGTCGGGGGTTATTTGCCGTCAACAAAACCAAGGACTACACGTCCGCAGAGTTGCTGAACCATCTGAAGCGGATTATTTTATCCGGTATGTAAATGACATACATATTTAAACTCCATTATTAAAGTTGGTAGGTTATTTTTTCATAAAAATATGAACTAATTGGATGATGTGATCTAAATATTATGATTTTTACAGAGACCCAGGAGGAGTACAAACCCGCCACGATCAAACTGGGCCATGGAGGCACCCTCGATAAGTCTGCCGTTGGCGTGCTAGTTGTGGGGGTGAATTGGGGCTGCAAAAAGCTGCCGCTGTTACTTCATGGTGCTAAAAACTATATCGTGGTGGGACAGCTGGGGATCGCGACGGACACGTATAATGAAGGGGGAAGGATTACGGATGAGCGCCCTTACGGTAATTAAATATATATTTCTGCATAAAAGATTGACACTGACGATAAGTGACATGCATTTTCCATCCAAGCAGTTATCAGTAATTCAATAATATTAACTTTAACTATGAAATTTTAGGGCACGTGACGGAAGATGACTTGAGTATCATACTGAAGCAGTTCGTAGGAGAGATCTGGCAGTCCGCCCCGCTATACTCAGCTTTAAAGATACATGGACAGCGAATGAGTGATCTAGTTCGGTTAGTTTGGATGGAATCAATCAATCAGACTAATTTATTGTATCGGAGCAACTATTCTAAAGTCTAATCCAACTTTTAATTGATTGTTATTTTAGGGAAGGTGTGGAGCTACAACCAAAGGATAGACTTGTCCGTTGCTACAGCGCGGAATGCACTGACTTCAGCCCACCATTCTTCACCATCCATGTTCGTTGTGGAGGGGGATTCTACGTCCGTAGCTTGATTCACGATCTTGGAATTGGTAAGCCACATTTGATCTTGATTGAACTATAATAATAATTGTCATCCAAATATTTAAAATTAATTACCAACTCTGATTTTAATTTTTTTTTTCCTCAGCGCTCAATACGTGTGCTCACGTGAGACAACTGCAACGCACCCAACAAGGGCCCTTCACCCTGCCAGACTGCCTGAGCGAGCAGGAGTGGAACTTGGCCAACATTGTGGACTCGGTCCTCTTCTGTCAAATGAAGTTCAGCCACTTTGAGAAGAAGATCCGACAAAATTGACATGATCATCATCATCATCGAAGGATTGATTTAATTTTTCGCGAAACATATTTACTAATAAGAATCCCTTTACCGTTCACTTAGCAAATCTAGAAGACTTATGGCAATAAAGACTTATCAATGTTATCATGTTTGTGAGAAACCAAAAAAAAATATATAATGCACAATTCAATTACACTTTACCCCAAAAAATACTTTTATGCTATTCTTCTCACGCTACAACGCTGCATTCTATTTTTAGCCCCACCACTACTAATCAGTTGACTAATTGCACTCCATTCATCCCACTCATAAATAGTCGAGGATTTTTCCGTCAAGGAAAAATAAATATTTACAGTTGAGTCATGAAGCGCTTAAACTCCATTTCAGAGGAAGACATTATCTCCCCACCAGTTTTTTTTTACCATAAATTATTTAAAGTGCATTTCTCCATCCATTTTTTTTCTCCCTCCAATTCCTCCAGTTCCATATCTCACCTCATCCTCTCTTTTTTTCTCTTTGAAATGAAATGGCCATGTTATCTTATTTTTTTCCTCCAGGAGTGAAGACGACGTGCTTTGCTGTGATGTCCACACTAAAACGGACTATATTCTTATTTCTGCGTGCCTTACCCCATTTATTTCACTTTTTTCTCCTTTCACACTTCGTGACTCTAAAAAACTGAGGAGCAGAGTGGTCCTGGACATTTTATCTATTAAACTGTCTCATCAGCTTAGAGCATCCTCCTCCTCATCGTCATCCCTTCCCTCTCTCTTTCCAGCCTTGGCTTGCCAAATCCTCCATTCTCGCCCAATTCCACGGACTCCATTCATCCGTCCCGAAAAAAAAAAGAAAACTAAAACCCTTCACAAGAGGCGTTCATTTGAAAAGAGAGAAAGAGGGAAAAAAATGCTTTTCATTCTCAAAATGTCCTTCTTGCTTTTATTTTAATACCTTTCTAATCTAATGTTCAAAAGTCTAATCAAATATGTACTAAAGAAAAAGAAAATCTCGGGAAACTATTAAAAAAAAGCTGTATCCATACCCTTCGGGCTCTCTACACCATATCATATCATATCACATTTTTTGAAACCCTTTTTTTTACATATGAATTGAATGTTAAACTCTCTCCTCCAAGCAACTCCACTCCATTTACAGTTTTGTTCAACAGAAATCGGTGCTCCTCTCCTCGCTCATATCTGTCTGTCGCTGATGCTGTTTAGCAGCGTTTGAGAGGGGAAAAAAAACATACTTATTATGTAACATAACATAACATAACTAACTACTATGGCACGCATCCACCATTACCATTAGCAAACCCGGAGGATAAATAAAAAAAATCCTCTCATCATCATCCTCCAGGTCCGTTTTTTTTTAAATATTTTTCCCCAGCAGCAGCTTATTCAGCTAAAGCAAAAACTACCCCATCCCATGCGCTTGTGGCCTCCTCCGCCAGACAAAATGTAAAAATGGGAAATACATACGAAGAAGAAACTTAACTTTTAGCTGATATGATGATTGTGATTTGTGATATAAGCCACTTTACTTTGTTGTTTGGTATGAAAAAGAGTTACCTTTTGGTTTGGTATAACAGGAAAACGCAACGCTGCTGAATGAAGCTCCTGAGCTGAGCCGAGCCAACAACACTGACTGACTCACAGAGGACCATTCCATGTTGCATTATCCCCACTTGCTCTTTCCTCCACCAAGTCAGTCGTGAAGAGAAAGGCTTGCTGAGCGGAGGACACAGCTACTTTGTTCCCGGTTTTCTCAACTTTTTTGTGCAGTGTTTGGCTTATGAAAAAAATGTGAAGCGTTTTCTGTCTGACGCTTGAACAGAAGAGGAAGAAAGGGAAAAGAAAAACTTTGTTGGCTTTTTGGAAAGTGTTCCATGAAAATTATTCATACGCTTAAGAAAAACAAAGTTAATTGTAAAGTTTTTGAAGTGGGTAAATGTAAAAAACATATCCATTAAGCCATTTGAATATTATGTAATAATAATAATAATAATAATAAAACAGGCTCTGTTAACAATACGCTGAAATGTGTTGATTTACTGACTGGATAATTATCATTGCTTGTGCTAAAATTCTCACTGTTCCTCCTCCTATCCCATTTTGCATAGGAAAAAAATATGTCCACATTAAAAGTCTAAATATCATCCTAATCAGCATTACCATCATCATCATCATCCTTCACTCTTCTGCTTCCTCTCATGTTGGATTAAGTACCAAATGAACAAACAAGATAGTTCTATTTATTTTCTTTCTCCTTCCGCAAACAGAGAAAAAAAAAATATAATATGACAAGGTAGACTAAGCTTATATCCCTTCCAGTGTGTGACTGTGACTCCTCTTTTTTTTCCTCCTCCAGTGCAGTGAGAGAATGATGAGAAGGGAGTGAGTGACATATTTTATCCGACATGACGTATTTTACATAAAAGGGAAAACGAGACAAGCTTTTCATATCGTATCGTGATGGATGCGGAAGACCGTCGACGCTATCATTCCAGTTTGACAAAAACCCTTCCCGTATTAGTATTATCATTATTATCGTCATCCACCTCATCATCATCATCATCATCATCATCATATCCATGAATATTATATTATGCAATCCATCCCCAAGTTGTGTTTTTTTTTTTGCCGTGCGTTTCCATCCCTCCAAAGCGGAAAGCGAACCATTTTTTTTTTCATCCGCAAGTTTTAAGTAAACTGTTTTGAGAAAACATCATCATCTTTGTATTAAAAACGTAGCTTGTGTTGATGTCGTCTTTTTGTGCTCCAAAAAACCCGTTACAGTTCCAAAAATCTAAATCCAAGTGCGTCGTCGTCATTTGGAACATATTTTCTTTTAAACTTGAAAAAACAAACAGATTTTTGATGGAGTCTCCTGGAATGCTTCAGGTTTCCAGTATTTAGACAAAAATATCCATATTCCCTGATCTGAATTTGATTGGGAAATTATTGTGGAGAAAAGAAATTGGTTCCGTACTTGATGTTCCACTTCCGCTGGAACAAGAAGAAGAACGACTGCATCCATCCATTCATTGCAAACAGAGGAAAGGAATGATCTGATCTGAGAGTGTAAAGGCGTTAGCTTGTGTACACGTTACGTTACGTTAATTGGGAGTGAGATAATAACCTTCACCCCTTCCCGCTCCATTTAGAAAAAAAAAAGAGTCTTATCTCCAAAGTTGACGTGGCGTTATCTTTCCAAAGCAGCAGCAGTTGATATGCTCCAGTGTTAGTTGTTTGTTCAATGTGAGTGCGCGTCCATGGAAGGAATGATGGTAAATATGTGAAAAGAAAAAAAAAAGGATAGGGCATATTTTGTGGATTGTTGATTTTGAGCAGTGATAGTAATAAAATGATGGTAAAGTTTTGTGTGGAGCAACTGGAGCTGGAAGAATTTGTGTAAAATAGCTTTATCCTCAGCGGCAACAGAAAAAAAAATGCGTATTGAAGTTTGAAAAGTGAAGGTTGTTTTTTTTTCTCAAGCCGGAAGGAAGGAATTAGGACAAGGAAAAAAAAAGAGATCGACTCTCCGGAATAATATAATACATATTATATTTATTTAGCACCTCCCCCTTCTCCCCCTTCTAACAAAAAAAACAAGATTAAAAATAGGGAAGAGACTGCTTCCTCCCGGCCGGGGCTCATTTCTCTGGAGCTTCTGTAAATACTTGGAGCTCGATGAGTGGTGTGGGGGGCTGAGAATGCGATTGTGGCCATCGCTGGACACATCATCATCATCATATTATTCTTCCGGAGGACTGCTGCCATTGCCAACATTCCCCGCAATCATGATAGTTGAGGGAGGGCGAGGGGCCAGCCTGGCCCGGCTCCACACGCTAGACAAAATGTTCAAAAGTGTTCAGAGGATTTCTATGGTGCTCATCACGGCCATATTGGTGTTGGTGACCTCGTCCGGGGTGAACAATGATGTGTTGGGGAGGTGTCCCAAGGACTGCCAGTGCTTCAACGTCCAAGTGGACTGCTCCCAGAGGGGACTCCACTCCGTCCCCAAGGGGATCCCCAGGAATGTCGAGAAAATGTGAGTCATCATCTCATTTCCCTAAAAAAAATATTATTGTCAACTTTTATTACGGTTTTTTATAGCCCTCCCACACGTTTTCAATGAATCCTCCAAAGTCATGTCATATTTCACGCCAATTACTGCTCAGCGGCGAAACATTCATTTTGTTTCAGGAATGAACTATATTTTTGGAGAGATAGCTTACCCAGTTCCAGTTCATTGTAAGAAATTGGATTACATAATTTTGTTCTCAACTGGACCGGACCAGCCTTGGCTGGGGAAGTTAGTGTAGTAGCCCGGTGTAAACTTTATGTAAGCTTTAGTTAGAGTTCACTTGTTCCCATCTTTTACCGACCGTTGTTATTAGGTGGAGGCGGCGGTGTTATGGAGGGAGAGTGTTGCTCCTGATGGTGTGTGTGTGTGTGTGGAGTAAGCAGTTTATAGCATTTTGGAGTTTTAAATCCCCTCCATAAAATTGGGCAGAGCTGTGAACTTGACTGTTGTTGCTTGTCTTCTTCCACCAGCTATAAAATAAGTCCCTTCCAGTCCAGAGCGAGTTCCAGCGGATCCACAGCCAGTCTCCCCAGCAGCATTGCATGAGCATTCATTTAAAATACTTCTTCTTTCCCCATCTGCACACCCATCCCATGTCAGTTGATCAGCGGAGCCCATATATATCCTCCCTCCCTCCCTCAAAATTCTGTTAAAAACAAAAGGGAACATAATCGTCATATCGATATCCATATTATCCAACGTCTCCGTCTAACAACTTCTTATACGAATTTAGATAGCTTCCTCCACTCCACCTAAATTCCCATTACATAACAACCAGATCCATCCTAAATGGCAGAATAAGAAGAGTCATTCCATTTTATTCCCATTTCATTAAAGACATAAAATTTCCAGCTCATGTGAATAAATAAGCCCATTCCTCCACTGCTCGGCTCAAAACTGGACTCCTGCTGGATGTCTGTGGATGTGTGGATCACTCTCGCTGGATGATTATGCAGGCTCATTGTCAGATTGAGATTGAGACTGCTTTCTGTCGATGAGCTCAAGATACATTCACTCCATTCCAGATATACTAGATATAACTATTATAAAGTGAAATATTTATTTCAGTATTGGCCATGTGTAATGGAGAGTTGCACTCCACTTGTTTCCTTGTTTTGTTCCTTCAAATATGTTGAGGACATCGCCCAAGAATCCCATTCAAACAAAAAAACGTCCATGGATGTCCAACTCCAGTCCATCCATGCCAGAGAAAGAAGCTCTCAAGCTGGAGCGGAGAGACAGTTCATCAGATTATTTGTTAAATTGGCTCTTCATTAAAATTTGTGAATGGAGCTGGGTTTTTGGGATGCGGACTTTAAGTGGGCGAAAAGGAGATGAGAGCTTCTGAAAAGACAAACAAACATGCACACTTGAAATATATGTTGTAGAAGCTCCTCCGTTGGAGGAGCTCTTGTCTAGAGCTGCTTTAACTACAACACATTAAATTTGCCAAATGTGGTCTTCCAATCCATCCAACTCTTTTTTTTTCTCTCTTTCTCTAATTCTCTCTCTCTCTCTCTCTCTCTGGAATGGAGAAACAGTTTCATGGCATATGCATCCAATCCTCCCCAAAAGAATTGAAACTGTTGACAATATTTTTGAATCCATTCAATGGAAATGGAACATCATCATTCAATGGGGCCGGAGTGGTTTGGTTTTTTCTCTCTTTCATTCCCTCCACAATAGCAATAATAACGCTGCTCCTCCTGATCCTGGTTCCTCCAAGAAAAAGTCTTGAAATCAATTTCCGTGATCAAGTTCAACTTGAACAGGGAGCATCTGTCTTCTCGGCCAAAGTCGTAATTTGGAGCAATCACACGCACACACCTCCTCCATCCTCAATCCACAGAAGCAAGGTGAAAAAAAACGCAAACTTGTTACAAAGAAAAAAAATATCTACAGAGAAGCAAGTTGATTCTTTTTCACTTTTTTTTTTTTCTCGACTGTCATGCTGGATGGAAAGGAGGGATATTTGTTGTTGTTATGTGTTGAGTTGTTGAAGAAGTAATAATAATGTACGCTTATTGCATCCTCCTCCGCCCCCTTCCTCCTCCCTCCACTTTTTTTTTCAGACTGTCACTGTCACGGGAAAGAAGAGTAACTACTTTTTTTTTTATATTTTGTCCCTGGTCTGTACATTGAAGTCATAGTCAAAAGTCAACCTCTCCGATATTGCATAAAAGGTGATTCTTTCGCTGATATAAATCAAGTCATTCCTGATGGAGCCCATTTTTATTGGCATGTGTGTAGCTGGTAGTCTAGCAGTTTTTTTTAAAGGAAACCTTCAATTATTTTTTTGGGGGGAGGGGAGAGCGGATGTTTGCAATGGCTGGAGAGTGTTTGCATGGCCCTTGCATGAGATATTTTCATGTAAGAAACAAAACAAACGGCTGAAGAGAAATAAGTAGAAAGGTGAGATGGGATGATGTTGAGATTCCGCCGACTGATATATGGCCATGAAAATTTGAAGCTGGTTTGGTTTCACAACTTTTTTTTTGTAAAAAATGGACATTAAGCACATTTAAACCTTATCATATCGGTCGATGGAGTGCCGAAATAGTATCAGTTATTATTCAGGAGGAGGATGAGGCTGACCAAAAATCTTGTTGGACTTGGAGGAAGTTGCGGGGTTATGGATGTGAATGTGGAGGCATCCATATAAGAGCGACCGGTTCTTCTTTTCTCCCATTTATTTTTCAAGCGTTTCCAGTTTCATTCACCCTCATCCTCCCTTCCAGAGGAGTTTGGAGCAGGAGAGGGATATTATTTGTTGTTCTTTCCACCGAAAAAGGAGGCAGAAGAGGGCCGCCGCCAACATTCAAGAGGAGGAAAGAAAGGAGCGGGTTGACAACACAATATATATAATATTAGGGAATATAATAAAAT
>JAQGAI010003114.1:0-11218 GCA_034696905.1 Lepidocyrtus violaceus
GCCGTCATTATAGCCATTCCTCTTGGTCATGGTTCGACTCAAGTGGTTGAGGAGATGTATAGGTACGTGAGGGCAGAGTAATCACTTTATTTAAATGGGTTGGGATATATATGTTTCTCTTGTCGTTTATGTATTCCCTTTCGTCCAAGTTTGTTTTTTCTCTCTCAATTCCTCGTCTTCGCTTTTCTTTGCAATCGCCAACATCACCGCATCACATTCACTTCGACTCTCAGCCAACAATGCAAAAAAAAATCTGTCTTCTGCAGCTTCTGTTGATGGATTGAGACAAACCATTACAAAAGGAGATGAAACGAAGCTGAGCAAATTTATCATCGTCCACCAACAGAATATAATGTCGTTTCTCTCTCTCTCTCTCTCTTTTCCACAGACGTACATTATTGAACAGCAAACATTTGCATGACAAGATGACTTTTTGCTAAATACATACACACTAAATAAGCAATTACGTTTTTTGCGGGATTTTACACAGCATCAAGTAAACATGCAGATGAGGAGGAACAAGATTGGATTTGGATAGATATTTCAGAATTTGACTCTCATTCCCAGACCATTGTCATGGTGTCACGAAGAAAGGACAAAGTCCGTATAAATATTCCTCTATCTACCTGGGAATTGGTTTCAACAGGTAAGCAAACCTTAATATTAAAATTTAACGTTGGTTAATTAAATATTAAAAGCATTTACGTATTTTTATTGTGTTGGAGGAACAGGATATGTATAAATTTATTAATTGCTCAACGTTACCATTACCACTCATATTTTTTTTTATTGTTACGCCGGGTAATTAATATATTTCCCATATCATTCAAGGTAAAAACTTTTTAGCGGCTCCTCTATCATCATTATGTATTGGACATTGTTTGAAAGATATTAACAATAAAGCTCACACATATATTTTTAATGGTACAAGCTTGTCCACTTCTGATGTAGAGAAAATGAATGAAGAAGAAAAAGAGTTACAGCCAATCTACCAAGCTATGCATGCATGCTGCTGACGTGTTCATTGTTGTGATCGTGATTACGATTAAATTTATTGGAGAAATTCACCTCTCCTAATGGCCCATTCAGTTTTAATTCATTCCTTTATCCAACAAGTCTGTTTGTTTACGGCAATAAATAATTATTCTCAACAAAAGTCCTATTTTATGTGGGATGGGGGCGGCTGCAGGTGACAAACAACAATGTCATCTGTACAATAAATCATCTTTTTTGATTGAGCATTCATGAATAAATATACTATACTTATGATGCATTTAACACCTTTTCCCAACAAATTTCCTTCAGTTGAGCGGGCTCATAAAAATATAATCTTTCTTTTGTAAATTTTACAATCAATCGCCAACCAAATCAATTTACTTTGATTTTTTTCGCATTTTTAATCTCCCCTTCTGTAAAATAATATTTAACAAGAATTTCTTGAAATCCATTCATTCATTTCGCTACTTTTACAATTCCATCAAAACAAATCAAAGCAAAGTGCAACTCTCGACATGAATCATTTTAATTACAGTTACATACAAATTATTACTTTTTCAAAAGCAGTTAGATAAATTTTGTTCACAAATTAACTCGCCGGATATACCAGATCAGTTCATGAATCATTCTGAAATACTTGTACGAGCTGATATGAATGTGATGGAGAATAATAACTTGATATTTTTACGACTCCACCATACTAATATTCTGAACTTCCATTTTTCTCCTTTCTTCTCCTGTAACTTAATGTAATGATAATGATAGTAACAAAATTGCTAACAAAACTGGTAAAAAAATGAATGTTACCCACAAATGAAAAAAAAGAAAAATCCTGCCAGTCAACAGTTATTTTTTTAAGTCACCTGCAGCGCAGCACGTCAAGCCGTTAAAATATATTTTCCTTTTATGAGTCTGATGAAGATGATCATGATGATGAGGAACATGAAGATAACTTCAGGAGAAAAAAAACTTGTGAATAAGTCGACCGCACTTTTTTTTGCAAAAACAGAAACACTGAGTACGTACAATAAGAACCAACTAATTTATCTGCTTTTGCATCTCACTAAAAACTCGAAAAAATTCGATCAGTTGGCGGTAGTAGCCGAGAAAAATATATATAATTTCTGACTGTTGACCTATCTCCCCTTTTCGCAGTGAATTTTGCCACATTTCTTTTCAAACACTATTAAAGTTAAAGGAAATAGTTATCGATTGATGGCTCCGTGTTTTTGACAAATCATACCTTTCCTAACTAACTATTTAACTATTTAAGAGAAGCTAGTTTGCAAGAAAAAAAACAAAGTAAGAAACCAGCTGAAAGTCTGATTAAATTTCCTAGTATTGGACAAATCTTAATTTTTTTCTCTTTCGTGTGAGAAAAAACGCTCGTAAAACTACAGAAACAAGGATGTATGTAGTTCAATAGAAATATCCTCATCTAGGAGAGCTCATGATTTACGATGAAAAGTTTAAAGGAATATAATAATAAACTAGGACTTGATGATTTGGATGAGGCCTATTGGAATGGGAATTGACGGGGAATTTTTTTATTTAAAAAAAAACGCTGCTTGTTAACGGAACAAAACATATTTATTTCTTCTTTTTTAACGAAAAATAATAATAACGATACCGCCACTCAATTCACTATCGCCACCACCCTCCCCTGTCAAAGATTCGCAGGGAACAGCAAGTGGGAACTAGAGATATGATATAAAATTGCTGATTTTTTTTCTCTTTCAAACAGTTGGCACTTATTTGTTTGGTCATTAAATCCACAGCTCGTTTATTCTCACCTTTTTTCGCATGTCATCAACATCACATGACCATCATCATAACTACATACATATGCTCGTAAAAATATCCAACTTTTACAAGTTTCTCACTTTAGCCCATCCAATTTAAAAATAAAAAGGGGTATAAAAATGCTGTTCACCTCTTTTCATCTCTCTGTCATCTCCCTCCCATCCCATGTCTCCCACTTGGTCCTTTCTAGTAGAGTTCATGCTTATGCTCTAGCATTTGACTTCTTGTTGATGTTGGAAAGGGAGCATGTTTGTGGAGTTCAGTTCTCCCCGTTCCTCAAACCTTTGAAGTTAACTAGTCATGAGAGAGTAATGAGGTTGATCTTAAATCACCTTTGATTTGTCATTATTTATCATCAGCCATTAACTGAAAACTCTGAAATGTATAATGATGAGGGTGTAAAGGTGATCAAAGAGAAAGATAGAAACTTTAACTTGATGACGGGATGCTTCACGTTGATTTCCCTAGTCAAAAATATATTGACTCTGAAGTGATCTGATCGTATCATGTTTTTTTTTGTATATTCGATAGGCTGCTTATCCATCATAAGAAAAAATTAGTCATGGCAAGGTACCGATAATAGAAGTTGTAGGCCTAGATACTTTGTTGAAAACGACGACATGACGACTGCACAACTTGCGAGATAGATATGACGTTGAGACGTTAATCAATCAAGTAATTATGAAGTATCGATATCAAAATATAGCAATATCGTTCAACTCCATATCATAAACATGCCATAAACAGAGTGACGAGTAATGACTGAGTAGTTGTACAAGCTACTTTACACGACTAACTGCTGTTTAAGGACGGAAGAGCTTTTTGATCTTTATTGCCCATTTCATTATCACCAAATGACATGATACAAATTATCAATCAGATGATGTTGATGTTGATAGTGTAAAAGGTAATCAAAGAACATTTCCTCCACAATGGGAATTCAATCAAAGAAGAGAAACTTGTTGCAAATGTTGAAAGAAACAAATGAAAAAAAAACAATTTCTTTCGGTTACCTACTTAGCCATTCAAAACCAATATGAGTCGCCATTAACCATGTAAATGAATGGGAAAAGGGTATTTAAAATCATGCTAAAGAGAAAGAAATGGGTGCCTTTAGGGGTGACGATTACTAATCATTCATTTTTTTATGTTCGAGGGGATGATGATAGTGATGAGCGAATTAAAAGAAAGTTTGCATTTGGGCTTGGACTCATTCCACTTGACTTGATTTTCCTGCAATTTTTTTTTTGCATTAGGAATTAATCATAATGATTACAACGTGATAGGAGCAAAGCTACGCAGAAGTATGCTGATTAACATTTATTTTATCCTTGTTGGAAAATGAGAGGAAGATGAATGTGAATGAATCATGTTTTTGTTCAAGCAATTTAGAATATAATGGAGTGCTACCGTGTCCGACATGAATAAAAAAGGAATGAGCGACATTTTTCCTTCTCCTGAATCCCCCAATCCTCCATAGTTCATGGCATCATCATAATTAGCAATTACCATCAGGATGATACGATGATGACATGAGATGGGAATGGGGTACATAACATACATTATAAGAAAAGTTGAGATTAGAAAAATATTACACATTATTATATTGACTTGAGCCCTTTCCCTTTTCAAAAAAATATATTATATGATTCCCTGTTGTGGCTGGGTTTCCTTCCTCATTTTAATTTTTCAATTAACATACCATATCATCGCTAGCCTAACCTAACCATAACGTATTATGCTCATCAGATTCTTATCATGATGACACAAGTCAGTTAGCACTTTGATATAGAAGAGTGAGCAGGGAGAGGAGAGGAGATTTGATGATGCTGATGCTGATGATGACGATGACAGTCGTTGTGACTGATGAGCAGTGATCAGCAGTGGCTGAAAAAAACTGTTCTTTCATGATCACCATCACCAGCCATTCAACAGAGCCACTGTGCAAAATAAGAGTGAAAAACCGGCTAATCAAATTGTCGGAAGAGTTGAGGAGCCAAGAATGTTGCCATTTTTTACTGTCATCTTCACATTCAAAAGAGCAGTGCAGCATTATCTTTATATGTACTCAATAGTCATTGAGTAATTCAAATCTGCTCGGAGGTAGGGAAAGAGACGGATGGCTGTAAATTGCTAATTATTCATTGCAACTTTATCGCCTTTATAAATACCTTTTGGTAATTCTCTTCTTTGGTGGTGGTTGATCATGTTGATGATGATGATGATGAAGATGACGTTGATGGGGGATAGAGTGGAACGGTGGATGAATGGCCGTTACTTACATAACTTAACGTGAAACATATGGCTGCTGTCGTCCATCTATAAATTCACATTGTTGCATAAACAAAGTCAATCTATGCAATCAAAAACGAAGGGAAAGACAAACTTCCCAATTCCCTCCCAACCCAAGTGAGGCATAAGGGGTGAAGGAGCAAATAAGTATTATTCCTCTTCTTCTTTTTTAATTTTTTTCCTCTCATAAATTTCCCTTTTATGTCGGACCCCCTTTTAAAATTGTAAAATTGAGACAAAGTGCTTTTCAAACACGTTACAATGTACCACAACGCTTGAGCTGACTCATAAGAGTAGTACGCAGTTAGAGAGGAGATTGTTCAGTGGGATTGTGATTGTGTGTAATAATCAGAAAAAAAAATATCATAATCATGGTGATGGATACGGAGGAGCTTATAATCACTTTTTCATTATTATTATTATTTTTAAGCTCCCAGCTAAAGTCCATATCCTCTTTGGCAAAATCAGGTAGGCGATTTTTTTTTGTGAAGACTAAGGATAGTTTTCACAACTTTGATTAGGTATACTTGGGTTACATCCTTCCATGACTATATCTGTATATGACTTAGCGTTTAGTGAGAAAGCTAACAATTAACACAAAACATGATTGCGTAATCATAATCCCCCATGAATTACGACAGACAGGTATAGCCCTGCTTCTACGTGCATTACAGTTTTTGCACTGTCACCTTTAAAACAAACGTTTTGTGATGGGACTCATGACGACGACGACACAGATGACCACCCTTTACCCTTTTTTCGCAAATTATTCGAGGGAAACAAACAAAATGTCAAATTTTTAAAAATGAGCAAAAATAAAAACTAATTTATTATACGACATAAGTCTAGTTGAAGGTAAGGATTTTAGTTAGGAAAAATTTGGACACGTAAATATGCCTACCATTTCCATTTTAAAAAAAATGTTGCTCGCGGGGATTTAAAAATATTAATAATGTATACAAAGAGGCTTACTATTTTATTGAGATGACTATACTATCTTCTTACCTATTTTCTTTAACACAAGAGCCCACATTGTTGGAAGGATCTTGAAAGTGCTTGAAAAATGTGTAGGACCATATTTTTTAGACTTCGACAATGACGACGATAATAAAGAGAATAATAGTTAATTAACAGTGAGTATGGCTTGTGTTCTTTTTGAAAAACCCGTCGTCATCATCAACTCATCTCCATCCTGCTCATGACAAACATCAATTTTTATGTGTTGCCGATGCAATGGCAGTTATTGTGAACAGCTTTCAGGAATGTGAAGAGGCTGACTATTATTGCAAGTCGTTAGTATTACCGTTGTTCTGTGCAAGATGGAATGGGAGTGGGGATATGAATTTGAAATGGCTTCATTATTATGTCTATTCCTCTATGCCATTTCCCAGTTTTTCTCTCTAATACTGCTGGAGTGTATGATTCCATTTATAACTTATAGCTCAGGTACTAAAATATCCCTTTAAAATGGGGATTCTAAAATTAGCTGGATATTGACTTGGGTGACGACGATCGAGGACAATGATGATGATGGTTAATTCAGACAGTGAGTTGCTAATTAGGCGTAATGCAATTACATTTATAGATAGGGGATGGGATGTGTGTATCATCCAGGTATAAAATTCAGTTGCTTCTACTATGCACACAAGAGAAGTAGGGAGACCAATCCAATTCAAGGATAAATGAGGATGATGTGCTGAGACTAATTAGCAAAGAGGGAAAGACGAGTTGTTCTCAATTCAGCCAAGCGAAAAAGACTAGTTTTGTGGTGGGGGAAAAAATAGAACTGGATGGAATGCAGTACACGACACACGGCAGCAGGAGCATGATGATGTTCCTGAAGGTGTTTCTCCTCTCCCCAGTTTCTCCATAATCGTACTCGTTCTAGTGTGAAAAGGGAAAAGGTGGAAAACCGAACTTGACAAATGGAATGAAATCATATCTGCATAAATGCATAAATAAAAATATGGATATGGCGAAAACTCTAAACATGACTAGGGTTATTCAAGTAGACATGTTAGACTTTGCTTCCCTGTAAACCCCATTTTTTCTGCCAGTATTTGCAATCCCTTTCATGGTAAAAATGGATCCATCTGTTCTCATCTAATCTCATTCTGATCTGATCCTGTTTGGCGAGGACTACGTCTTGGTTTCCAGCATCCTGCCTTCTTCCCTTCTACTTTGTACATACTAACAACCAATGTGTGTCGTCTGTATACAGACGCAACAAAAGGGAGAGTGTAATTTAATTAATTATCTAATTAATTACCTAGAATGAGCCTGATACTTCCCTCCCTCTACTTTCAGAGCTCACTTCCTTTTCCCAAGGCCAGAAACTTTAACTCGATTAGAAGTCTCTGCTTGTTGATGCATCAACTCCTGATGGAGTCAGAAATGCCATGCCGTGGCATTGCCAAGCTATGAAAGTTTAGCACAAATTCCTTCAGCCGATTCCTTTCCCCTGGAACAGATTAAAGATGAAAGCACCTTCATCTTGTACATTTTTTATGGGGAGCATTATTACATTATTTGAAATTATTCCTTGGAAATTAGAATCACTGTCGACGATCTTGCTATTGCAGAAGGATCTGATCTGCAGAGTCTCAAATATGAATCACCCCTTTTTTAATTTCCATGCCTGATGAACAGGTCATTCTCATAAGCCACTCCACAATATCAACGTCTTAAGCTTACTCCCATCCCCATCCACATTTTGTTTCTTCAGTTTTTCGATTGACAATAGCTGACTCCTCACTTTTGCCAATCCTTTTGTTGCTGTGCTTGAACTCCTGCAGATGTTCTTTTTTTGTTTTCATCATTTTTCCGAGAACCTTTTCTCGTTTCGTTTTTATTATTATTATCGTTTTTCTTTTCTGAAATTGCTTAATTAATGAAATGCAGCTGAATATAAGGTATATGGCTGTGGGATGAATGATCACAGTGACTCCAAAGGAGAGTGCGAGTTTATCTACGGTTTAATTAGTCAACAAGCAAGAGACTTTTTTTTAAACATTGAAATCTTCTGTGAATTGCTGATTCATTTGGGAGACATGTACACAAGAAAGCCCAGTCAGCTCTGTCTACCCAACTTCACCAGGATAGAGGAGTACATCACATTATTACCATCATTGTATCATTTGTATCCCACAAAACAATTAATTCCATTATAATTTTTTTAAGGATTGGATTGGATGCAGGTTTGAAAAAGGAATTAGAAAAAAATTTACAAAGAAGAATCCACCAAACATTCACTTTTTACAGAGTCATCATCATCATCATCATCATCAAGGTATGAGTATAGTTCATATGAGAAATTTTATTCTCCAATTCCAAAACGCAAGAAAAGGTATAAACATTCAAGATTTAGTTTGAAATTGTGAAAGAATTCTATTCATCCCAACCAACTTTCAGTCAGATTTCCCCCTCTTTAGTATGATTATAGCAAAGTCACATAGCCAGAGAGAAATAGAAGAACAAAAACAGAGTTGAAAAAAAAGACAAAGAAAATCATTCATTCATTCAGTCAGTTATACTATTTTCAGTTGGATTTGCATTTATGTTTTATGTTCGTCCTGTTTAGTCTCAACATTAACTCTGACTTCCACCTTCTCTGGTTTTGCTCCCAGTCCCATTCCATCTTTTTCATTAGATTAGTAAGCAATTTTTGTTTGTTAAACTGGCAAAGTCAGTAGGCATTATTGCATATTACAAGTATAGAGAGCCGGCCGCACCAATGTCAACATTTCAACAAATAAATAAGAACGACTGTGCAGGAATGCCATAATAAAAATCCTTTTTATAGCTTGTCTTTCAAATATTTGAACTGACTTCAGTTGTTTTTTTTTTCAGTTGATGATTAGTTATTACCTTCCTCCTTCCAAGTATTGAGTAGAAGGAAAGATGTTAAAATAAAAATTGAAGTCAAGAGTTTTTTTTTTCGATAGTCAAGAATGGTTAAGCAAATGCACACGTGTTTTTTGAGGGTGAGAGGAGTAAGTAACTAGTAGTAAAGTAAAGCCATTAAAAAATCCATCATCGTCCAGCCACTTATTCCCATTAAATGTAAACAAGTCGTAAAAACGGAAGACGCAGAAGAGGAGTAAACGAATATGACAATATTTACATATGACTTATTTATCTACACATGTAAGAAAAACTCATGTGCATTCATTCATTATTGGTGGATGCATTTTATTATTGTTGTAATAATGAATGTAGGACTACATGATCCTTAAAATGCGAGCTAACAACTAGTGTAAAACAGTCACCCTTATTTTTTTTCTGTAAAAGGATTTGTGGGATATGTTGCTTGATTTTTTATTATTATAAACCCGGTCAACATGTTTGCTTTACAGTTTAACCTGGAAATGAGTATGAATGATGCTGCAAGATAAAATTAGGAATGCAAATAAAATAAATGAACATAAAAAGATAAAAGAAAAAATGAGTGACTTACATTGGATTGGAAGTGTTCCAATGAACATTGTAGACTTTACTGGAACAGCACATGGAACACATGAGGATGAGCGTCTGAGCGAAAATCACAGAGACCATATTGAACCCGTGAACGGATTTGGAGGAATTTGCGCATGAACGAGAGGAGGAAGAATATCTAGACTTGGAAGAAGACTTGATGACGCTACTATTAGACTTACTATTACTACCACTGCCCCTACGTTTCGAAGAACTGATTAGGGAGGAGGAGGATGGGGTGTGATCTGAATCTGTAATAATGTCAGGGCTCCCTCCTAACGAGAATGGTAAAAAGGATAATAAACTTGTTGAACTTCCTCCTCCAATAATACTATCACGATCACCTCCACCCCCACCACCACCGTCAACAACACCAGCCTCCTTATGGAGGGAGGCAGTCTGATGGGTATGATTTTTGTGTGAGGTGGCTGCAGCACGTCTAATGCTCGCCGTGATTGTTCTCCTCCGGAGATGACTGAACGTGTCTGATATCATCTCGCTCATTTCGCTTATTAATTGCATTTTGCTGAAGTTGGGAAAATTAATCTGCCTGGCAAAAAATGGGAATACTGAAACTTAAACAGCTCTACTTCTCGTTTCCCTTCTATAGGAACCACTTAAGCTCTAATTTAACTTTCAAATCGAGGGTCAGTCCACTCCGGACTACGACACACATTTGTCCTTGCAAATATTCATTCTTAAAAAAATCACCAAGGCAAAAATTATTTAAGGAAAAGCACTGGAGTATTATTATTACGTGATAAAAAAATTAAACGTAGACTATTTTTTTCTCCCTTGTATGTAATCTGTAATATCCTCACTAATCCTTATATGATCCGGTTTTTATGTAATGTTTAGCATTCGTCATAATCTGCGTCACTTTTTCACTTCTAACTATCCCCTTTCATTATTATAGTAATAAAAATTACATCAACATAAAAACCAAAAGCTAATCCCTTGAAAACGTTTTGAAAAGGGATTATGGATTTTCTGTAACTTAAACTCTCAGTTTCAAATCCCTTGTTTTTATCTGTCTGTCTTGTCTTGTTCTTCTGCATTTAGCATTATAATTATTTTGATTACGACGTTTTAAAGAAAATGGGGAAAATTAACTGGGACGATGCCACCTGTTACGTTTATCCATTCAACGTTTTTTTTTTGTCACTCACTCTCAGGCCATGAGCCCACAACTCTCACACACACGCAGCTGAACAAGGATAGTTAGAGAGTATGTGCGTGGTTTACGTGAAATCCTCCTGAACCACCCCACTTGTGCAATTTTTTATGCTTTGTTTTTGTTTTGTTTACTTTTCCTCCAGCGTTGCTTGTTCTCAACTTTATTTTGGGCACACGTCCCCCTTTTCTTCCCTTTTTTGTATTCTGTAAGTGTGCAAAAATTGTAGACAGGGAAGGAACCCACAAAAGTTTTATTCTCCTCTACATTCACTTTCCATAAACAAGCTTAATGAATTGGACGAGAAAAATCAGTAAACTTTTCTTCTTATTTTTTTTCTTCAAAGAACAGAATTCACTTCACTTATAGGATTCCTCCTGAAGAGATTTTTTTATCCCTAATCGCAATCAGATTATAAACGAGACGAGAAGAGAAAAAAAACAGATTATCTGATCCCAGTCATAATCATATCATCATCAG
>JAQGAI010003115.1:0-11217 GCA_034696905.1 Lepidocyrtus violaceus
GATATGCTTATTACTTGCACTTATCATTAAAAAAACCTGTCACTTTTCAATCAAATTTTTATTTATATCCACTCATGGGGATGACATCAATATTTAAATGATCCATGATCCTCATATCAGCGTATTTTTTTCGCAAGTTGTAAACTGGGCTGATATAACTATGTCTTCCGGAAAACTTGCAAAATCATAAAAACCCAAAACTAATAAGCCAAGTAATGTTGTTTTTGTACGTAGGAAAAGGTAAATTCAAGAGAATTCTACACGGAAATTAAAGTGCTTTTAAATGCACTTTCTTAGGTACAAACATCGATGGAAGGAACAACTGTGATATGACATGGGTGCGATTTACAAATCTGATGCTTCCTGAATTGCTTCAAAAATTGATTGCACCAATCCTAGCTTAATTATCTGCACTGGAAACCTTTTGACCCCTAACCTATTCATCTTCAATTACATAACTTTTCCTACAATATTTTGTATTTTTTTTGTATTAGCTTTTTGAATAAAATATTTGACAGTATCTCTGCTTACCTTAGAGAAATCCCCAAAATATCACAAGCTTTTGGAACGATTGTGGCTGCCTTCGTCATTATTGCAATAGTTTCCTCGTCATTTTTCATGAATCCTGAATAGGGTACATAGTCCATCACGTCCATGGTAGTTTTTGGGGGAAAGTTGTTTTTTTAACTTAATGTAGCTCGAATATTTCCTAACTCTTCTTGTTCCTTTTATTTCCCCGTGTTTGTCCTCGTCAAAAATTCGTCCAAAACTCTCGTCGACCAGCGAATAACTACTAACTTTAATGGAGCGTAATAGTCTAATAGAGAGAGTGAGAGGGAAAGAGATAATGGGAGAAAGACCTTCGTGATATTGATATATATTTTTTAATACCTACAAAAATGTATCGAAGCCTAGCTTAAACTCCACCTAGTAGCTATATATAACTGGCTTAATAATTAATTAAGTGAGGACTAGTTACATTTAACGAGAGAATTATATATAAAAAAGAAATATATCTATATTAATATATTTAGTTAAAATTTTGGAGAGAAAACTCACAACATACAAGCTACAAATACAACTTAAAAATGACGTCTACGGCTATGATGTTGGGTTGTTGCTACTACTCTGGTACAGCAATAGCAAAACTAGCAAAAGTTGGAGAGAGCTAGCTCCTCTTTTCCCTTCTTCCTCTTCTGCCAATTTCAAGAGCAACTACATGAAGCCCAGCAATCGGGAGCGAAAGCACTCAGCTCAAGCAAAAGAAGAGCCAAAAAGCATGTCTCTGAGAAAACCCCTTGTTGTTGTTCCTCATATGTATGTTTTGTACTTTGGGATGATATTTACTTTATGCTGCTGCTGCGGCTGTTGTTGCTGTTTTTCACTTCAGATATACCGATGAGAGTCGCTGGTTGTTGGGGCTGAGTGAACTTCCCTCTTGTTGTTATATACATATCGCATCACCGCACCATCGGGATCTGCTGGCTCTCTCTACTACGCCATTTACCATGCAGGCCAGACATTCACTTTATGGGCATTGCAATAATGTTGTTGTTGCCAAGAAAAAAGGCAGTCACATAGTCATACTCTTTTGAAAGCAAGCTTGGTTTGAGTTTGCTTTTGGTTCTCCTCTCTCTCGGCTGCACGGCATGGCCATTATCAAGCTCTAGCGCTTGTGGATATTGCCACCAACATCGCAATCGCAACAAACCCAAAGCCAAAGTCACAGAACTCAGAGATTTTGCTCATCTTTCTCTTGGGCTTGTTTGTGAGTGAGGCATAGAGATGGGAAAAAACAACGCATTATTTACGCCTACCCTACCGCTATCTAGTTTCATAGCCTTGATGATGATGATGATGCGATGGCCAGGCCGTGTTCATTTGGGCTTGATAGAGGTGTGAGGAGCCCATAAGTATCAGTCAGCTGAACTAGGAAAACATCATGGCAGCTGATGCAACTCTCCCGCAAAAAGGATGATGATGTGTTTTGAAGTAGTGCACCTGCTTCAGAGCCGCGAACAATAAACCATATGATTTCCCTTTGCTTTGATGTAAATAAAGTCTGGATGTAGAAGGGAAGGTGAAAAATGAAATGTCAATTTCAAGAGTAAAGGAAAAAGAGAATTTAAAGAGCAGAAATGGGATTTAATACATAGCACAAAATATATCAACACAAATGGAATGAACTTAACTTGAATGCATTTTTAACTACACAATAAATAAAATGCATAAACAATTCATTAAAGAAAAGTACGAAACATAATCATGACATGACATTTCAAGATCATTATTGTAGCATGTCAGAGAAAGTCTCAAACATAAGTTGGCTAAACTGAAGCCAGTGAAAGTTCACAAATGATTCTGAATTAAATATCCCAGTTCGAGATGCTGGGATCATCAGATTTAACCTCCTCGGGGGGAGTTTCTACAGAAAAACTGTCAAAATATACCCGGTCCCGGTTGCTGGATAAGTCCAAAGGGCCATTGTTCTTATCTTTACTTGTTTCCTGTAAAGTGGTATCAGCTTTCACATTTTTCCTTTTGTATAACTTTCTCCAAAAAAATCATGAGCTTCTTACACTGGCTCATCGTTCTCCACCAACCGGTGTTGTGTTTGGGAATTGGAGTGCAAACATTCAGACGCTCTGCATTATCCAGATACTGTAATTATAAATTAAACTTTTTAATCAGTTTTGATATGAGTACGAAGTAGCTGATTTACTTTTTAAATGCCAATAATGTTCCGTGCTCTTTTTTTACAGAGCCGGGATATTGTACCTGATCATCCAAAAGCCATTCCATAACTGGAACAAGTCAAAGATATCGAGACGAGAATGGATGCGAATTGTCAGGCATGCATTTCTGTCCACCGTTTTCTTATTCCTGTGGATGCATGGACTTCAGCTTTGTGGTCCTTTAAGAAGCATCCTTATGACTTCCCATTATAACTTCACTTTAGCCGGGATAGTTTCAGGATTTTTTATCGGTACGTACACAAACCTGTTGAATCATCAGTTCCATAATACATTTTTTATCACACTTGTATACTATATTTTTGTTTAATCAAATCCAACGTTACTTGATTTTCAGCAAAGTCCGGAATTAAACTCCGAGGAGCGGTACTCTTTGCATCTGGAATTTTAGCGTTACTCTTATTTGATGACAAGAGCAGTCCAACGATAAGATCCACTGTCAGTCCTGTTCCACTTGCAGACGGTGACAATGAACAGTCCTTTCTTTCCAGAAACTCGGTAAAAAAAGGATTGCACTTGCAAACGTTATTCTTATTATGACTTTTGTTAATTTTTCTAATTCAATTCTATATTAAAATGTACGTACTTAAAACACAAGCCAAATGGAAAGAGTTAAGAAAAACTCAAAGCGTTTACCCCATTGCGTTGTGCACACAACAGTTGTAAATTTTATCATAATGTTTATGCAAATCGCGTACATCTCCGAGCTTTCCATTGTTATGTAAATGAGCAGTTAGGAGGTACGCTCACGAGCGATAGCTAATAAACAAATTAGAAGGACTTTTGCTTTCTCAGAAAATTTGAATATGAAATGTTCTCATTTGCATTTGTTGGCGACGGCAGAGTGTTTCAGAATGGCGTTGAATTTGATGAATATATTTTTAGGTTGCAAATGTTGATAAATATGAAATTGGTGTTCTTGGAAGATTTAATTATGCATTATTTGGTGAATATTGACTTTTTAGGTGGGAATCTTACTGCTGGTTGTCTGCTTACTGTATAAAATGGGGTTTGAAGTTACATCGAAGAGTTTAGCTGTGGACTTGGGTGGATCAAAGAGGCTCCATGCATTATCTACTATATCGTCCGGAATGATTTGTTTAATTCTATATTTAATTGATCTTATGTCTGGGGTGAGTTATATATTTTTTAAATATTGAGAATGTGTTTAATATGCCATAAAAATCATATTTTGAAAACAATTTAATTTTTAATCCTTTTTATGATTTTAGGCGGATATGATCCCCTTCTGGTCGAATCTATTCACTTTGGTTGTAATAACGGTTTTCGGCTTTGTTTTGGATTACTACGTGGACAGCATTTGTCTAAAGAGGTTAGCATTACAGCAGTTTGTGTTATTGTAATTTTAATCCACAGTAACTTTTATTTCACCTGGCGATGTTAAGAAGACAATGAATGAATGATTTTTAACTTTTTTTATTATGCAGACTGGACGCAAACAAAGTTGCGAAAGTTGGAACGACTGCGTCAATGTTGTCAGCTTTGATATACTCCCTGATACTAACATCCGAAGAAATCCCTAGCACAGCCACCCTTATAGCATCTTTGTTAATATATTTTGGTTAGTAAAACTTGAATTGTATCTGTACAAATAGATTCAAAATCAATTATAGATGTTATAATTATATTTTTTGTTCTGTAAGGTGTTGTAAGTTTAACATCCCAGGAAAAAGCAAGTGGAGGAGGTTCTTTTGTGGGCTACTCTTCGGACGGTCTTCCACTGTTCAGTTTCTCCCATCACTTTTCGGCAGATTCTTATGTACCCATGTGGAAAAACATGCTAAGGCTGACTTCCTCCCTGTTAAAGCAAATTAAGGATGATGCAATTAGTCGAAAATTGTTTTACTACTCCCTCCTCACTTTCACCTTCACTGGGGTGGAATTCTTGTACGGGTCAATAGCAAACAGTTTGGGCATGATTACTGATGGGTTTCACATGTTATTTGATTCAATTGCGCTTTCCATTGGATTGAGTGCGTCTGTAATTTGCAGATGGAAGTCTGGCAAAACGTTTCCTTTTGGGTAAGATAAAAGTAAAATTACACAATCAGAAATGAATTATTGTTTTTTTAACATGCTTGAATAATATTTAATGAAGTAAAAATCCTTTTTAGCTATGGAAGAATAGAAGTTCTGTCAGGCTTCTTGAATGCCTTCTTTCTCCTGGTAATAGCGTCCATCATTATGATCGAATCGGTTCAGAGATTGTATGATCCACCGGAAGTAGATGCTCAGCGTGTTCTCCCGATATCGATCATCGGACTCATTGTTAATCTCATCGGAATCTATACATTTAGAGCGAACAGTGGACTGAGCAATGGATATTCCTATAACGTTAACGTTAAAGGTTCGTTTTAATCGTTAGTTTTACAATTTACAAATTTTACAGTCTGGATAGGAAACTAAACGGGAAAATAGTTGGATCAATGCTTTTAATTATTCTTTTAGGTGTTTTTCTTCATATTTTGGCGGATACGATGGGCAGCGTCGGTGTGATAGTTTCATCGGTTTTGATGAAAAATTATGGTCTTTTAATTGCCGATCCCATATGTTCAATAATTATCGCAGCCTTGATTGTCATTAGCATAGTTCCACTATTGACAGAAACTTCAAGGATACTTTTGCTGACGGTGCCCCCCGGACTGGAGAAAAATCTTCAGCAAGTTGTTTTACAAATATTGACTACGGAGGGAGTGAAGGGCTATAGGAATGCAAGATTTTGGACGCATAGCCCGAATCTCCTCACGGGATCAATCCATGTACAAGCCACGGAAGATGCGAATGAACAGCAAGTAATTCGACAAGTTAATCATCTATTTAACTCTATTGGATTTACACACTTTACAACTCAACTGGAGAAAGATGAGTTCATCGCAAGGAAAAGCTTCTCCGCAGATTACGAATTGCAAGGAAACGTTAGTGAAATTGTAGAGGGGCGGAATATTCTTTTAGAGAATAGTTCGTTGCCGGGTTTTGGCTCTGACTCGGTTCGAATAAATAACCCGGATCATCCGGTTGGCGAACTTTATAGTACACAAAATACTGATATTCCTGAAACAGTCAATACATCAGGAAGTGTTAATATAACTTTAGCATAAAGTAAATAGAAAGTAAAAGATAATGCATGTACCTTATCCACACAAATACATTAATACATAGGATAGTGTTTTTTATAAATTAAGGTGCTCATTTAAGTCACGCTTTGCAGCATACTCGTTGAACATGCTTTGAATTTATTTTGACAATTTATATTGACCCATTAAAGTAAAATTAATTGACTTCTCTAAAGACTAAAGACTGTAAATATGTAACAAATGTTAGGTTGATGGGTAAGATCTTCAATTCAATTGTAAAACTTGGACCTGAAAGATAGTTAGCTAGCTAGAACATTAAAAAGTTAGTCAGTTAGAAATTATGTCACTCATAGGTAGCGGAGCAGGAAGATTGTGTTGTTATTGTACCTACTTACTAATGTTCATAGTTGTATGATGAATATTCATAAGCCTGCAAATACTTGAGTAATATGAGTCCAATATATAAAATAAATAAATAAAACGAATCTATGATCGTCACAAAATTTTAACTTTACTAGAATCGCTTTATTTACCATCAATTGTTTGTTACATTATAAGGTTGACTATCGGTAACAACATTGTCCAGCAATGCATGTAGTGAATTAAAATAAAATATGTTGGTTCATAAATTCTGTTTGAGTAAATCAAAAGTATCACAGTATCGTCTGTTTACTAAATTGTATAGTATATTTCTAACTGATTCTACTTTATACCAATGTACGTGGATAACTACATACAATTGTAGGTATTCATTTTTATTTTTACAGCAATTTCTATATTACCTACGTCATATCCACATCCCACACATCGAGCTTGGAAAATATTTCTAATCATAATTTTAAAAGATTCAAGTTTTATGTTCCTCTACTCCTACTTACGTCAATAGAAGCATCTATGGCGTACCTAGTTCTAAATCTTATCTTGTAAACTTTCGTTCATTATTACCGTTGCATTTATCATTTTCTTTAGTTTTCGTTATGTCACCACCACTAGTTATCTACATGCATGTACTCTCCAAACTACTTTTTATTTTTATGAAAAGCAAAAACAACAGAATACAAATTCAACAAAGCCTAATACAGAACCATTAAAAAAATATTTGCCAAAATTTTTGTAGCTGACAGATGCGGTCAGGCAAAAGCTTTATCTATGTTTGATTGAGCATTCCTTGTCCTTTAAAGAATTGTCATCATATCTTATGAACATGAAAAGCACATATTTATGCAATTATAGGTAATCTAAAAACAACGTACTAGCTGCTTACAAATACTATCATTAGGTACAAAAGTATGTGACGGTAATTATTTTACTAGGTGAGTATTGTATAATTATCCCCGCTACATTGTTTACATAAATATGTATCAGGTATTTCATTCCCAACAAAGTCTGTCTTCAACCAGGTCACATTGTTAATTCCTTATAAAATAAACTATAGGGACATTACGAGCTTTATTCAGGTTCCACCGTTCCAGGAATTCCGTTATCATGCCGCACTACTTTCTCCGAGAGAGATAGCAGAACATAATGAATGTTTTCATCTTCCTCATGTTGAACCTTCCGCTTTTTTGAAATATTGTTAATATTATTATTGTTACTCTGATTGTTATGGCTGATAACACTGGTATTCTGATTCTGAATCTGATTATCCCTGCTTTCTTTTGGGTGGTCCCTCTTGCTGGGCGCGGTTGATCTTATCACAGAAGTGGCAGCCCCTCCTGTGAGAGATTCCTTCAGCAAAATTTGCGTGGTAGCTTTGTGCTCCGCCTCCAATTGCGATATTCGTTCAAGAAGTTGTTGAATTATGGAATTTTTCCTGGAAATTTCATTTTTTAACCTCTCATCTTCGAATGAGCACTGCGTCTGCTTTTCAATGGCTGAGTGCTCAATACACGTTCCATCCTCCCAGTTAAAAGATCTGGAGAAAGTTGTAGACGTCCGTTGCAGCTGATGTTGATGAGGCTGTTGATGATGTTGATGATAAGGATGATTAAGATAAGTGTTATGAACTGGCTGCTGTTGAGGTTTCACTCTCCTTACGAAAGGGATTGCAGCGGAAACATCACAGTTTTCGGAACTCCACCGAAATCGGCTTGGTAATGCGTCCTTGATCAGGATATGATTCCCTGTGATGGGCTTCTGGCAGTTGTCCAGATAATCCTGTTTCAGAAAATGCTTCGAACAAATTCTCGAGTTGACTGTTAGATCAGGCTCCGGTTTGTATTGACCATAGTTAGTTATGCTGGCTCGCCATTGTTGAAACCTTTCCGGGACCATTGGCATTCGGTGAAACCGGACCTGCAAAAATAAGGTTAGTTAAATAAAATGACCAATTACCTGATTCTGTTTAATTATCGAACCCTTTACTCGCAATCAGCAACTAATTCTCGTTTCATTTTACCTTAACTCCGTTGATATCCGCATCCCCAACTTTTGTTTCACAGAACGGGACGCAGCAACGCTGAACCATGTTTGAATAAACTTTAAAATCTTTTCCAAATCACTTTACTATTCTTTCAGCTTTCCCTGGCTACTCCGAAAGTCGACCCGATTGCTTCTCACCTACAAAATATTGTTTGCTAGCTAACACAACAGTTAATGTCCATGTTTATTTATTTACTGTCTTGACCTCAGTATGTTCTGCTGAGCAAGAAAATAAAGTAATTGTTGTACTTGGATGAAAAGTAAAAATGATCTGCTCCATAACTTCCACCTGCTATACGGCTTAAAGAAAGCTGAGAACGACAGGAGACCTGAGAAAAAAACACTTCCGAAAAACAGCCAGGCAACGAACCGTCAAGGACAAAGGCCCAACGTCATCATTTTTTTGCATAACGTACCCCAACGCTTTGCGACACCACCACCAACACACAGAACATCAGCAGCATTAGTACTTATGGACAACCAAATACTATAACGAGATACCTTTCCCTTTTCTCCCAGCCTTGTCTGGGTCCGGGTCCTCTTTCTCTTTCTGGATTCATCAAGTGCAATTCTCCTGTAGAAAGTAGTTGCTCTTACTTTTTGCACACATTCATTCATACGAGAGCAGTAAAGCATCTTTGAGTGTAGGTTGGTTGAGCTATTCCAAACGTAAAAATGAGGAGGAAGCTTTGTTGACGTCTTTCCTTTCTAGCTCCAAACTTCTGTGACGTCATCATCAATCGGAAGCTGTCGGGAAGGCAGCAGCAGGTCGACGCAAATCCGGATCAATTGTATCAAACATTATTTTCGCAGATTTTATAAATCTTGTTGAGTTATAAATTAGAAAGCACTCACTCTCATTCATGATCTCCATTTTTATTCAATGCACTTCCGCAACAATTCAACAGAATCGCACATCCCATTCCAATTCGCAATAACAACACAATCTAGTAAAAGTACACTTTTGCAACTTGCAACTTTGCGAGTCTCAACTTGCCCCAGTAAGTAAATCAAGCCGTTCGGCGTTCTTCTACAGAGGAATGAGGCAACAAAGGAAAAATGACAGGTCTTGAGAAAAGTAGCTTACTAGCTTCAAATGCACTACTACGCATGCAAGCTCCATCTAGCGGGAGTCTGAGTAAGCAGAAGTCCTCAACAGAAGAAAAAATGCGGGCGGTGCAAAAGCCCAAACCATCCATGTTCTAGTTTCGGCTCTCTTGTCCATGTTGTTGGCTAGCCTTACTTGATTGAGCATTGGATTGTGTGCGTTCGCTTTCGTAGCTTCCTTCAGTCATTTAAAAGACTTTGAGTAATTAAAATAATAAACAACCTTTGATCTTTTGAGGTTCGAAAACTAAGGATTCAAAATGGGTTTCGCCAACATCTGGTACTCTCATCCTCGCAAGTACGGCCCAGGCTCCAGAACTTGGTAAGTGGGATGAATTGAATTTTTAATTAGGATGCAGGAAAGTGCATTTTTAGGGCTGATTAGTGAGCAATAATTAAATATGGTGCATTTAAGAATGAATATGCTAGAGATGGGATTATGAATGGGAGGAAGGAGTGTATCTGATTTTGAGGATTGCAAGTGATGAATGAGGGATTGATTGATTAATTTTTGGTTGTTTTGTTTCTGTCATTTTCAGCCGGGCGTGTGCAAACAAGCACGGTCTTATTAGGAAGTACGGCCTGATGATCTGTCGTCAGTGCTTCAGGGAATACTCCTCAGACATCGGTTTCAAGAAGGTTCGAAAAATTGAATCCGTTTACAAAATTACGTACAATTTGAATTGAATCGCGTTGAGGTGATTTTGTAAGGTTGAAGGTAGTGAATACAATAATTAAACGTCACCGTATTTTGTATTTTTGTTTTTATTTGCAGTTGGATTAATTATACGATTAACATGATTCTGGTTGGAGACCTCATTATCGGAATGATTGGTGGACATCTGGAATTAGTTTAATTTTATAAGATTTTGTTAACCATCTATCAATTCCAACAAAAAATAAAAAAATGTCTTGTAAGTGAATATGTTTTGTCGAATTGAGTTGAGTTTGTTTTATACATTGATTTGTTTGATGTAGAATGTTTCGGTCTATTAGGGCATTTTGTTCATTATTACTTACGGTTAGTTTAATGAATTATTATAAATAATTTTTAGATGGAAAGGGAAAGGATGGAGCAAGCAGGATTCATTATTATTATTTAACGGTATTATAGTCCTATGTCCTATGTCAGACATAGGTGTAAAACAAATGCA
The DNA here is from genome assembly GCA_034696905.1 of Lepidocyrtus violaceus. NCBI lineage: Eukaryota > Metazoa > Arthropoda > Collembola > Entomobryomorpha > Entomobryidae > Lepidocyrtus > Lepidocyrtus violaceus. Next base: position 10,531 of record JAQGAI010003115.1, read on the forward strand.
AACAAACAAGTAATTAAGTCAAGTTAAAGTCGATAAAAGTAAAGCAGTTTGTTTATAATTTTGAATATTAATCATGAAGTTAGGAATCTAGATGCGAGTTACTTATTTCCTGCTTTTAAATATACTTTCGAAGAGTTAGATATTGGGAATAAATGCAATGTGCAACTAAAACATAAAATTCATTATTGAGTTAATTGATACGTTGTTTTTGTTCTAGTTTTATTATGTATAATTTACATTGCAAATTACAAACTAACCTAGAGAGGTAGATACATATTTTATGGAAATGCTGATATGATAAATAATGTTCGTTTTGTGAACATAATAGACATTCAGTTTTACATAAGTCATCTATTACTTTACTGTGAAGGTAGGATTTTAACTTTATTCAGGATTTTTTTAAGTCATAACTATAACATTAATGCACCAAGTTGAAGTTGCATTTACGTTCCGAATCTCTGTTGACATTTAGAGTATTTACTGAATGCATCGAAAAACTCTTGCACCCCAACTTTCTCCAAAGGCGGCAGCCAACTGTAAATAGTTTAAAAAGCTACGTTATAATCGTCATCTTGAAACCACGTTGAAGTAGCAAACCTTATCGTTAGCATGTAACATGTAAAGCTTAAAATGATTAGAGCACCTATGAATGACCTAGGTAAAGTCTGTGTAAAATAACTTAATTAA
>JAQGAI010003116.1:0-11216 GCA_034696905.1 Lepidocyrtus violaceus
TGAGGTCAGCGTGCTACCGGTTGCTGTTGCAGTAGTTGTCTCAGCTGTAGTGGATTCCGTAGTTGTTTGAGTAGACTCTTTGGTGCTAGATACACCAGTTGTTGATGACTCGGTGGTGGACGTGCTGGAAACTAAAGTTGTTGCTCCCTCCGTGGTAGTCGTGCTGGTTGGCGGCCTGTTGTTGGTTTCTAATACAATTTCTTTGGGTTTTTTTCCGGTTGTAGTTTCTAACTGAGTTGTGGTTGTAGTTGAAGTACTCTTAGACTCGTATACGGTGGTTGATTCGAAATCATATTGGGAACTGTCGGTGGATGAAACCTCACCCGGTGGCACAGAGTACTCTTCCCAGGCATGCCCTGCCTGTTTTGGTTTCTTAAATTCTGTGACAGATTCAGGACGAAGAGTTGTGGACTCAGGTTTTTCTCTTACAATTTTGTAGTAGAACCAGTTGAATTTTTCAAAATCTTCCGTATCGTTTTGATATATCCAAACCCATATTTGGTCTAAATCTTGTTCTTCCAACGTTTTCAAGATATCTTTAACAACGTCATCATCTTTTAGTTTTTGTCGAAAGTACTCTACTCTGAACTCCTTAAGTTCGGAAACCTTCCATCTCAATCTGGTAATTAGTCTAAATCTGCGATACTCTTTTTCCCTCCTTGTGCGTCCGTAGACTTCAGGTAGCTCGGTTGTTTCATCCCAACTCCCTTTTTCTCCTGAGTTAAACGTTTCCGGTTGAACAACCTCTTTTCTGGCATCTGGGTATTTGATGTACCGTTCTTGCACCATTTTGTAAATGTTCTTCCTCCACACTCTGTTTCGTCTTACGATTATCTCTTTCCGAAATCGAGCGATCAAGTTGTATTCAGTGACGTCATTATTTGTTACAAATATCCAGAAGGTTTCCAGTTCAAGCGTGAAGTACGTCGGCGGCAGAAGTAGTTTCTCCACATGTGACCGAACCACTTCATCCTCCCCAACCTTCGTTTCAAATTCTTGGTATTCGAGCTTGGGATTATCGTTCAAGTTCCACCGTTTTCTAATCAGGGTTCGCAGTAATGACAAACGTTCTCTTTGTATGATATCAGTCTTGGGTCTCGTATTCGCACAATGTATGCAATAGTGTTTATCATCTTGATCCCAATCCGTTTCATCCAATTCTTTAAGCTGGTACCTGCTCTTCAGCCACTCGTAAATCTTCTTCCTCCAATTTTTCCTTGTAAATCGAACAATTTGCCAGAAATACTTTTCAAACCTTTTAAAATCTCCGGTTTCGATTTGACTTGTGAATAGCCACAAAACTTCTATATCCTCTTCAGGCCACCCTTCCGTCATGGACTGTGTAATTTTGATAGCTTGCAGTTTCTCACGAAATTCTTCCAGCGTATATGTTAGCGCTTCTTCTCTCAGCTTCAGCTTCTGCCGCAAAGTTTTACGTAATTTCATAAAGCCTTGCCTCCGTTCCTCGGACGTAATCTTGTCGTACTCCTCATAATTTCCCTCTCCCCCGGAAAATGTATTTGGCTCCAGAACGTGAACCGTTGTGGAGTTGGACGTATAAATGGATTTCAAATATAGGTACAGACGAATTTTCCACCTTGGGTCTTCAGTTACCAAGACTGAGTTGACAAAGGTCTCAAACTTTTGATAGTCTTCGATTTCATTTTGGCTCACCCAGATCCATAATTTTTCGACTTCCTTTGGCTTCATTTCCCTTGCTAAGCTTTGGGCAAATCTGTCCTTGCCAAGTTTCTGTTTAAAATTTTTCTTGAACTCCTCTTCACTTACGTTCCATTTGGTTCTGTAGAACTTCCTCAGTTTTGTGTACAGATCGATTTGTTCCTTTCGTATGGCACCTTTTGGGGCTTCTCGATTTTTATATGTTGTTTCAAATGTCTCCTCGTCAATCTCAAGTACTGTTGTTTCAATCTTTTTGAGTACATGTAATCTAGACTGGAGCAGCTTGTATATGTTCTGGGCCCATTCTTTTTTTGTCATTTTGACTGACTTCCGGTAGAAAGATTCAAACTGTTTGAAGTCATCATTTGAAGTTTGGGTCATCCAAACCCACAACATTTCCAAGTCTTGGTCTGGCAAGTCTTTGACAAGAGCTTTGGCTTCCTTGTCCTCGCTCAACTTTTTCCGGAAGTATTCATCCGAGTACTCAGTGGAGTCGGTTGTCATCGCCCAGCGCTTACGAAGGGTCCTTCTAATCGTTGTAAACTTTTCTATTCGCTCCTCTGAAATTTCTTCCTCATCCCCTGTTTTGCCGTTATCGGCTGCTACTTCCATTATTTCAACAATGTACTTTAAATGGGATTGCTTGCCATACCAAGATTTTAATTTCTCCGAAGTTTCTTTTTTCCATTTCTCCGTAATCGTGTGGACTACCCTCCAGAAAAATTTCTCAAATCTTAGAAAATCCTCCGTGTGTGTCTGACGGATCCAAACGCTCAAAATTTCCAAGTCCTCTTCAGACCAGTCTTTCAGAATCTCTTCTTTTTCCTCCTCAATTTTCTTTTCGTAAAAATCCTTCCCATGATCTTCCCCTTCTTTGATGCTCCACTTTCTCCGCAAAATGGTACGGATTCTAGTAAATTTGACTTTTCGAATCAAATCTGCTTCCGATGGTGCTTTCTGTGTCTCTCCTTTCTCGCCATCTTCTAGTACGGAAGGGGGTACGTCGACAACGATCCTGTTGGTAGTTTTGGAGTTCTTATACCAAGACCTTAGAATCTCGTATGATGACTTTCTCCAGCTAGTCTTGCTGACAAGAAGGACACGTTTGTAAAACCGTTCAAATTTTCTAAAGTCAGTGATTCCCCTTTGATAAGACCAAATCCACAACATTTCCAGTTCCTCATTGCTCCACCTTTGGATCTCCCCTTTAGTCTCTGTATCCTCAGCCAGTTTTTCCCAAAAGTATTTTGAGCTGAAGGAATACTGTTCTCGTAGTTTCCAGCGGGTTATCAAAATTTGTCGGACGATAGAAAATTGATCGCTTCTCGTTCTTGCGTTCCTATCCTCATCTTCCTGGTCATGATCATCTCTCTCTTCATAAAATTTGACGACTTTCTTTGGAAGGATCGTCACGTTTACGAATTTGTTTGGGGGGTATCTGATCTTGAGTAAGCCATAGACTTCATCCTCCCATCCAAAGCTACTCTTTTTGACAACCTTAAAGTAAAAGTTTTCAAATTTTGAGTAGTCAAAGACAGCATTTTGGTAGACCCAAATCCACAATAATTCCTGGTCCTCTATATTCCAAGTCTTCAGTAAGTACTGGATGTACGTATCCTCTCTCAATTTGTCTTCGAAAAATGCAACCGAGAACTGTCGTTGCCTCTGAATATCCCATCTTTTCCTTATAGTGGTCCGAATAGACTTAAAATGCTCAATTCGCTCCTTCGGAACCGTCCACGATAGTTTACTTGGACTGTCCTTGACCTTTTCGAGTGACACAATCGTCACGTTGGAAAATTTGTATGCTGAATAGCGGGTCGTAATGACGGAATGTACAATTTCCTTCCAGTTAGTTTGCTCTGGTTCCGCCTCCTCGGATTCCGCGGTGGTGACGGCATACGTAGCTTCCTTTGTTGCCTTTTTGTCCTCTTTTTCCGGCGGCAGTGTAGTTTTAACCTCGGAAGGTTCTAATGGCCCGCTACTGCTATCGTGAAGTTCCCCGGCGTCATCAGGATCCTCAGTGACAAGATTTCCCAAAGTGTCCTGGAATTTATATAAATCCAGAATACATGTTATTTTTTTTAAATAAGCAGAAATTATCCTTTAAATTACAAATTTGTTGATACCCTTCGCTTTCTGAGCAAATTCAAATCGTCGTCAGCTACAGAAACGCCATTCCATCCATCTACTTCTAGGATGTCATCGATAGTAAGTTTCAAGGGCTTTTCCGTTGATGTCGCTGCAGGGGTCGTTGTCCTTTGTTTGGATATTTCTCCATAATTGAAGCCAATCAGATGTCCTAGAAATTGGATAATATCGAAAAATATCCCGGAGAAAGGGGCCGGAAGTAATGACTCATTTAGGAATCCTTCCGCAGTTCCGTTAGATCCACTGGTTGAATGAATTCCGACAAGCAACAGCAGCAGAAATTTGAGGAATGGGGCAATGAGAGACATGATCAAGTATTTTCAGTGATCAAGTTGACGTTTCCGCTTTGACCAGTTACGTCATCGTCACTGGCAAATGATACTATATCAACACTATATATGGTTGGGTATGAGTAGGTATGTAAATAACGTTTACCTAATTTAATTATGAATGAAAATTAGTCAAGTTGTAGTTTTTTCCCTAAAAAAATAATTTTGTACGCATTGCCTAAAATGGACTCAATAACTAATTTATTGTTAAATTCCATTCATGGCATATGACATCAGTAGAAGGATCAAGAGTTAAATTACCCAATATAGACGTAAAATGTTTCATGAATATGTGCTTCATCCGGTCTTCAGCACTTTAGCTACGGGAATCAAAGAAAACCGTAACGTTTGCGTCAATCAACTCTTCCTTTACTGATTGGTTGTTCCGATTAGAAAAATGACGAAAGTCGAATAAAAATGAAAATGACGATAATAATTAGAATGCCAAAGGATGTGGACGTATTACTGAAGATATGTAACTAAACAGATAGGAAAGGTTTATATGAAAAGCAACATAAAAATAGTTAACTAATCAAATCAATCATTGTTGTCATTTGTATTTTTATGTTCGCGAAATAGGCTTAGGTATAGCGAGTCAACAATAACAAAAGACAAAAGTTGAGATAACAATAATGCGACGAACGTGGAATATAGAGTTGCAGGGTTTCGTTTTATAAAACGCTAAAATTTGCAAAAAACACGAAGACAAAAATTCTGATTTGTTTTATCATGTTTTTATATACCGGATCAATTACTCGTTCTTATAGCCTAATTAATTGCTTTTTATATCTCATTGCAAATTGTGACGATCCGTGATGTGTTTTCCATTTCCTCCTTTCGATGGACCATTTAGCGATTTTAGGCGATTAAAGAAGCTCCTTACGCAAGCTGTGATTGTCCCTATGCACGATTGGAAGCAAAATACGGTTCTTGAATTGAAAAAAAAAGTTTTAAATGAATCATCATGATGACTGACCATATACCTATTAACAGATATCCGTATCAGCTAAGCTATCTGCATCAGTATTATGACGTGAGAGCAGAAGTACGATTTATATATAGGGGCAATATGAGACGACGACATTTCATTTCATTTTATTATTTTTCTATAAACAAATTGAAATCCGATGCTATTTAAAATAATTTCAAATGCATATACTACATAATCCAATTTAAATTACGGTTAGATTCATTTATTGACAGCTTGAGTTAATGCACATTCTTATTTTTTGTTCTTTTTAACTTTTAATTTATTTGGAAACTGCCACTCAAATTCCGCCACCTTCTGCTGCAGCGCTTCCTTGTTCAGATCTACAAATTTGGCAAAGGCATCTGCAACATTTTTATCTCCCTTCCGGAATGGCCCCATCCCGTGGATGATGAACTGGATCAAGCTCACAAGCCTAAATTTGTCTCCGTCCGTGATTAGCTTGTCCAACACGCAATCATCGCATTTCTCCAGAAGTAGGGCGTCCTGGTGCACTTTGGTCATTACGGTCCTCAACGATGCCAACAAATTCCTGATCATTCTTACCGAATGTTTGGGACTTATCTTTTGAGCGTTGGAAACAACGTAAAAGCTCATTTCCGTGAGGAACCTCACACTTCGAGTGATGGTGACGTGGGGCTCCACAACCACCCCGGTGGTGGCGCGATCTCCTAATTGCGTCCTCAAATTGTGGTAAGTTCGGGTGAAGGCGTGGAATTCAAAGGCCTGGGACATTCGTTTTGTTTCAGTTTGAGCTAGCCTCTGCAATAGTTAATAATATTAAAGAGGTTTAGACAAATTTGAAATCCACCATTTTGAAATTGAAGTTTTTTCCAACTACATACTACCTGTGGCTTGTACTTACATGATTTTATTGTCTGCCGGAATCTCAAAGTAAGTCATGTCAGAGCTGAGTTGCAGGTACTGCTCGTTGATCAGCAGAACCACCCTATCGACAGAATGCTCCATGCAGTCAAGCCTCAACACTTGTAAGTAGTACTGGATGATTTTTTCCACCTTCCCGCTGTCCAACATTGCCGTATCCGGAGCTACAGTTTGCTCGCAGTTGCCCACCCCATAAAAGATAACGCCATTGGGAGGGAGTGTAACATTAGCACTGATTTTCCCCTTATGCTGAGTTTTCCATCCTGCGAGAATTTTCGCATGGTCCCTGGTTACTGTATCTTCCTCGGGGGCTTCATCCATGAATGTCCTTCCAGCCACACTTGAGCGAGGTTTTCCTTTCTCATCATAGCAGACTTGCTCTTTGTCCTTTCCCTTCTTGTTCTTATTCTTTTTCTTCCCTTTTTTCTCTCCTTCATCATCGTCATCAGAAATGGTCCGGCCCTTCATCGAACTTTTTCCGTTGGCAGTTGCATCTGCATTGACGTCCATGTTGTTGTCGGCCGCCGGTGCTGGGGAACCCGTATCCAATCCTCCTAGAATATCGGTAGTGGATTGTTGCAAGTTGTCTGCAATCGACGCTTTCCTGTCTTCGGATGCTTCCTTTTTCTTTTCGTAGGTAGCCAGAAGCTTCTTGGCAATTGTGGTGATTGGTATGTCACTTCCAATGGTTTTCACCAGTTGCAATCCCAAGTCCATCCCAGTCGGCATAGTGGCGTCAGCAGCAGCCTGCATAGTAGTTATGGCCTGAGCTGCATTAAATTCATCAAGCTTAATCTCGTCGCAGCTGTATTCATCCCCAAACTCTTCAAACTGTGCTGTAGTTTTATAGTCACCGGTGTCCTTTTTGTCTGCCGGTACCCCGGAGAAGTCAGGGACCCCTGTTCCAACCAGTCTGGTAAATGGAGCTACAAAGTCAACGGGCAGGGAGAACAACGAAGAAAATGTTCCAACGACCCCATCCACGGACGGATTGACAATGGACTTGCCCGAATTTTTTACAGTGTCTAGCCATTCCTTTCGGGGTTTTGCGATCTTGACAATGTCAAGGAACGCATCTGCAGCTCGGGGAACGAATAAGCGAACCCATTTATCCGCAATTCTAGCTCGCTTACAGGTGAACTTCTTTATTATGAACATACGAAAGTCCATCATGGAAGCAACGTTGGCCCTTAACCCTAATTTAAGCGGAGGCAACTTCATTCCAGTCTCTAACTCAGAAATCATTGGGAACTCCCAGTTCTTCAGAGTGAAGCTGTTCATAACCTTCCCTACAATTCCGACCTTTATAGTTTCGATAAATTTGGACGTTAGTCCAGAGCCGAGTTTGAAGACTCCTCCAAAGATGCCAGCCATGCCTTCTGCGGCGTTCTCCGCCACCTTGACTGCCGCGGATGCTGCCCTAACAATCGGATCTAAAATACAGACCTGTCCCCATGGATTGACATCCCCATCCCGTTGCGCCTTAAAATGAAGAAATTGTTGGAAGATTGGATTATTCGGGTCATCCATTGACTCCGCCCCTTCAACAATGATTCCTTTGTGTCCCCCGCCCACATCCACCAACGCATATTTCAACGCTTTCTTTAGAGGCTGTAGGTGCTCCGGTGTAATGATTTGTTCATGCTCCGCTGGAAGCATGGAACCTTCAGTTACTGTATATGCCATTTGTTGCCATCCAGCAGCATGCTCAAACTCTCCGGTTTTGGAGACTAAGTTTGTCCCTTTGAGAGTTGCCTTAAGGAATCCCTTACTTCTCTTGCCATCCTTGTCCAAAGTGTGGAAGGAGCCGACTGTCCCGTCTGGAATTGAACCCTTCTTATCAAGAACAAAGCCGGACTTTAGTTCCTTCTTTGCTGGAAAATACCAGCCCCTTGCCGGTTTGATGGCTTTCTTGTCCGGGATGAAGGTGCCGAGAACTCCAGTGTCAGGGACGAAGATGGGCTCAGGACAGTCTTTGCAATTTACATAGAAGCCGTATATATACTGATGTGGCAGGTTGTCCACCACCTCCTCTTCCATTGCAATACTGCTCTCAAACTTGCCTCCGAAACGGTAGCTGGAGGGTTTCGGAGGTGCCTTTTGTGGCTCATTAGATACGCCCAAAACAGCACCGCTAGAGTGGGCTGAGAACTTCCCGTCAAAGTCGGATTTGGCCTTGGCCTTTGCCTCCGTCTCTTTCCCTTCATTCATCAGCATTTCTTTATACCCTGCCGGAATCCAGATCTCCTGCTTCATAGTCCAGAAGTGGGATTGCGTTTTTTGCAAAAGTTGTAACGTTCCTTCAGTCTTATCCGGATTGAAAGTAAACTGACCAACGATGGCATCCTCTCCTGAAAAACTGTGCGGTATGAAGAGTCCCGTAACAAATGTCTGAACTTCCCCGACGTCCGCCCCCGGTTTGGTGATAACGATTTTCAACGGTTCGTCCGGCTTCTCCATGGATAGCTTTGCTTCACATGGTTCAAATTTCTTATCATCGCTAACAAGAAGGAGGGCCCCATCTATTGCGTAATCTTGAGGAATAAACGCAGTCGACTTTTTCGTCTCGATTTTCATTCCGTAGAATTGCTTCTCCTTCCCATCCTTTCCAACAAGGCTGCCTAATTTAGATAGTCCGCCCCCATAATATTCCTCAGGGTCATCGTCATCATCATCCTTGTCGGTATTCCTTCTTTCATCCTTTGGCATATCAGGAAGAGTGTAGCTCCAGTCATCCGGGGAAATCAAGGTACACCAGACGTCCTTGACCTCCGGCGTGTTTGGAACATATACGAAATCGGTGGAAGGAGTATCCAGGACAAAGGAAAATACTGAAAATATACAATAGGTATCTATATATTGTTACTCTGCTATGAGATATGATATGTATGGCTACTACGGGTAATGTTTTTACTATTATTATACCTGTTGGGCCCAGATTACTTTTACTTATCCTTCCACTCATGCCTCCCGACAAATCTAACGCATCCGGAACAAAAACCCCACGAACGTCTTTGATAAAGTCCACTTCAGCAGGGAATTCTGCAGTGAAGATGGCATGGCCTGCCGGATGAGTCGGGGTTAGTATACCGTGAGCACTGTCTGTAATCTCGGGATGGTCAGGGTCTTCAGGAACGAAGAATCCGGAGATGGTATCGCCCTCCGGGATAAATATGTCTGGGGAGCCCTATGATATTTAGAGACGAGTCAATTGCATCAACTCATTTCATTCAGCAATTAAAAATAACATATACGTGGTAGCGTTTGTATTATTATGAAGCTACATGCTCTGCTTCATTATGAAAATGAATCCATTTTTGGATCGTCGGTCAGTCGGTCTGTCTGTGACCTGTTATAATGTTGAACCCGCCATAACTTTTAACCCGTTGCCTATTTCGCTAAACAGTTTTCAACAGTTATTGATATAGCCAATACCTACTCACGTACGTAGTAAACTAATCATAGTTAGCTAATGAAGATTGACTATTCATGATTAACTAATCATAATTATATCATATGTGATATCATCCGTTCGTATTTTATATGCTAATGTCAACCATCCCTGTTCTTGTACAAAAATCTATGTGATGTGTTTTCAAATATTTTTTTACCAGATCGGAATTAGAAACCAGGCTTTGCAACTCTCTAATGTACAGTGACAGTGGTGGGTCTTACCTGAACACCTTCGAAAAGGTAACCATAAAGGACCTTTTTTCCATCCTTGGTCATAGCGGGTCGATGAGCTCCTGAATGTAATACCTCTTGAGGAGTCCAAACACCGACGGGCTTCCGCTTTGGATCATAGAGACTCTTGCTTTTAGCCTCTTCAACTTGGAATACATTGCCCTGGGCAAGCACTCCGACGATTCCAAAATCCGTGGGGGAAGAGCTGGGTTTGTATGAAGTTATTACAATTTTACCACGCTTTCCAACAAATTCTTTTGCAGCTGCATCATCTTCAGCCCAGAATCCATCAGGTCGCCCCGGAATGTCCGGCTTGAAGAAACCTGGAAGTTCTCCAGTCTCTGTTTTAAACAAACAAGTGACAATAGATCCCTGTGGGAAGAAAAACTGCCTTCCATTCTCCGCTCCCGGGTATAAAGTACCGAAAATGTTAGCATCATTGGAGGGCAAGGATTGCAGTCCTTTGAATCCTTTTCCGGAGAAACTTCCCCCATTGATCATTGTGCCTTCTATGTCCGCTCCAATTTTAAATGGGGTCAATACTCCGCTTGCAAATAGGGACATGGAATTGACACGCATCTGAGCACCAAGAGCAGACAGCTTTGCCCACTCTTTGGGGACGCCAACGAGCTTTAAGGTGCTTGCAGCTGTATCGATTAGATTGTTACCGATTGTATCCCAACTTGATATGAGTTTTTCTCCAACCCCAAATACAGAACTTATGTGATTAATACCCACATTTACGCCTGTATTAGTTGCACCTTTTCCTCTAGGAGTTCCACCTAATGATCTTCCTTTCATTTTTGCACTGCCTTTCGCCCCACCCGAAGCACCTCCAGTTAGTTTCCCAAAAAGTCCTCCAAACAATCCTGCAACGTCAAGATTAGCCTTAGCACTAATACTTCCCAAACCCCCAAGGCCTCCACTTAATCCTGCCAGTAAATTGGCATCAAGGCCACCACTTAATCCTACACTTAATCCTGCCAGTAAATCGGCATCAAGGCCTCCACTTAATCCTGCCATTAAATTGGCACCGCCTCCAAGGAGGTTGAGACCGACATCGATACCTGCGCTTCCTCCCAGGCCTCCTAATGCGCCCCCTCCTGCTGAAACAAGCCCTTCAAAGACCCCCCCTATGTCAGCGGCAACACTAACATCAGCAGATCCGCTCAATGAGCGCCCTTTTCCTTTGCCCTTTCCAGCAAATCTTCCCTGAGCATTGCCGCTTCCACCCAACTTTCCAAAGATTCCTAACCCATTGGTAATACCGCCGAGACTGGCACCAAGTCCGAGTGTCGCATCCAGGGCACCACCTCCAGTCCCCAATCCCGACAGAAGATTAGTGACGGCGGCGGCACCACCTCCAGTTCCAGTCAATCCCGACAGAAGATTCGTGACGGCGGCGGCACCACCTCGGGTCCCAGTCAATCCCGACAGAAGATTCGTGACGGCGGCGGCACCACCTCCAGTTCCAGTCAATCCCGACAGAAGATTCGTGA
>JAQGAI010003117.1:0-11216 GCA_034696905.1 Lepidocyrtus violaceus
CCGATCTGTCTGCAAATCAACCAACCCTATTTATGCCGTTTTGGGAAATCTGTGCCAGTTCCAGTAGTTAGTAGCTAAAACCAACCTCGGCTCAATGACGAATGTTTAAGTGCACTTGTTTTAGACGGATGCATTTTCATTTCTAATTTTGTGCTATAAATATACTTTTGTCGGCACCAACAATCAATAACTTCTTCATAATTGGCATTGGCCATATTGGATACAGAAAACAAAGAAACTACTCATGAGATGAAAACTGAAACTTTTGGCTGTCATAAAACGACCCTTCCTTTCCATGAAGGCCTAATTGAAAATGAAACGGATTTTTGTTACTAAATTTAACTAGGGCACTTCTGGAGAAAGGGGAGCCAATCTGAAATCTTCCGTTTTGGAAATGCTGCTGCAGTGAATCTCCCTTTTTGATGCTCTGCTGCAGTTTCAGTTTCAACGATTCTTATCTCTGAAGCCTTTAAAAATGCTTGCTTAAACAATAACAAAACAATTTGTAGAAAATATTTTGTATCTTTATTTAAAGGTCAAGCTCAATTAGGTATTTTTTAAACATGCATGAATTACATTAGGTAAGTATATAGGTAAGTGCCTTGCGTACCCAAAACCGTGCATGAAGAGGATGAGAAGAGTGTACTTTTTTACTGGCATAGGTATGTTTTAATGTTCACACCTTTCATTTCAAGAGAAGCTATAAAAGTTGCACAAAATCTCATTTTTAATTTTGTTTGTAGCTTATTGCATTTATATACAGATGCATCCTTAGCTTTAACAATCCCAATCGAGTAGAGATACTGATCTCTTGATTAACCTACCTTAACATCGAATCATTCAAGGGTGCATCGGTGCAGTAGCTTTTCCTTCAAGGATCTTCTTATATTGAATTTTATTTTGAACCTGCTCATGCCTTAAACCTTACGTGCAATTATATTTTTAACACTTAAATTTAAGTACCACCGACGGTTTGCATCATTCGTTCATAACAAAAATTAATATTCTTTATTTTATGGAAAATAACTAAATATAGTAGTAAAATACATTTAATTTGAAGGACTTTTCAGATAGTGAGATGATGATGATAGGATAAAAATACAAAATACGTTACATAACAATCTTCAAGAAACTGACGGAAATTTCCATATTTTTTACACACAACCTTTATCCCTCTGAGGTTGACATCGATTGTACTTTGTCGTGTGCCATAAACTAATTCAAGTTTATTACTAAAAAATCATTGCATGCATTTTATGTGTGCGCTACACAAACAATGTCGCCATTTTACAACTTAACAATTTATCTTCAGTTCTCATTCTCACTTGCAAATTCGTAAAATTATAAAATATTTGGGCATTTTTTGCAACTTTGCCAATTTCCATTTTACCAATTACGTTTAACAAAAGATCAGATCAGTTTACGAACTTGCATACCTAATTGGTTAACATCCGAATTACCTTGTTCCTTACGCAGTAACGGAAAACAATTAAGTGATCAGATCATAGTTGAAAGGTGAAGAGTAACCGGCAGAGCATTTTGTAGACACTCAATTTTACATATAAATCAATGGCAAGTCCCGATGAACCAGATAGCCTTCATCCCGTGACAATGGATTCACTGGCACCCAATCCGTCTCCTTTACCTCCACTCGAGGTAGATCATATAGCTGGCTCCGTTTGTGCTGAAATATGATATGGTATTTTTGGAGACATTGTTTAGGGATTTTTTTTATTATGTAAAAATTTAATTGTAGAATAAATTGACATAAATTAAAATCAAAAGGTTGGGAAAGGGAAGGCTGATTGATTTGTAAAATGTTCAATTCAAGTTGAAGGATTTTTTTACCCTTTTCAAGGAAGACAGGTACTTGACCGTATCAATCGCTTTGAACGGAATCAAGTATGGCTGGGGTGATTGCTGGGACGACGGCGAAACCAGGTACGGGCTGATTGAATCAGGACCACTGCCGCCACTGCTCAAGTCAATGAAGTGCTCACAATTAACATTGAACAAACTTAGACTGATCAACAGGACAATACCGTAGGTCAGCTTAAAGGCCAAAGGTGACGACATGTTTTCCAATTAAATAAAACTCTTCGGAATATTAAAAAAGGAATTTATTATAATTTTTTCTGCAGCTCCGCAGAAAAGTGACAAAAGCTACAGTTCAACTCAACTCAAGAATGAATTCAAATTGAGCTACTTTTTCGCACAACTTTTCTCTTCAAATGAAATTGTGATAATTACATTTTTTAAGGAAATGGAAAAGGGCCATAGCTGGTCATTGTTCTTCACATTGGAATGAGTATGATTGCGTGATGCTCAGAAAACCGTGACACAAATTCAATGCAGTTTTCTGCTCCACCTTCTTGAAATTATCATCAGCATAATTTACATTTTCAAAACGGAATTTTAAACGGGATCGTTAAAGATACCTACTACCAACCAACTAGCTTTGTTTGAGATAATGGTGATGACTGATGACAATTAATTTGCAGTTTAATGATGAAATCATCAAGTTTATGTTTTTCTTTTACTGTATCATATCATATCATAATCAAATCATGATGGTAATCATCAATGTTGATAATTCTGTACCTACTTGTTTGCTTTGTTGACAAAAGTCAAGAAGAGAGTCAGTGTAGTGGGGTGGGTGTGTTCACGCAGTGGAAAAAATATAGTTTTCGACAATGATGAGAAGTGAAACTTGTTCTGCTTTGGTGTAGCTTACACCATTGTACTTGAGCCTGTAGTGCTTCCTGATCACCTTATTACCCCAATGCATACAAATAAATTGGCCAGGTTAGCATGAAATTAAATGTTGATATTTGTTATTTTATGATAACAATTATTTAACATAACATTAAGTCAATGGTGATGTCTACATTTAGTAAACTTATCGAGATTTTTGTTTTATATAGAACGAACAGAGTTACATGTCATTTATTACATCTGATTGGGATGAAGGAAAGGAGAAGTAAGTGCTCTGCTTTTGTTCTGTAACATTTCGAGGTATTGGGGCAATATGAGACAACCGACATGGACGGTTCACACGGAATTTACTTATCTTCCATGTTAGTTTTTTATAGTAGGAGAAATATTTTTAAATCGAAAATTCTTCAAACGCCATTACTAAAAAACGCGCTGATTTATTGTTTGAAAAAGATTATTTTATTTCAACATTATGAAAACTTTTATGAAATTTACAACTGGAACTGGAATTAACTAATCATACAGAGAATTTATTTTTTTATATGCTGAAAAAATCACAAACGAAATCTTCGAAGTTTCCACATTTGTCCAAGCTGGATCCTGAACACGATCCCGATTCCGAGAAGCAGAGCTATCAAGATTGCCACACAAGCAATGCTTACGGGCCCTGCAATACTGCTTTGTTTACCTGGAAAATATTCATTTCCATCATCATATCATTAATTAACAAAAAAAAATAATTTTTACCTCTTCCAAAGAAAGATCTCATTCTCTTCTTCATTAAGATAGATGTCTTACCCACGACGATCACTTTAATGATTTTCGTAGAATTTCCCTTGACATTCTCCGCGGTACAGCTATAATTCCCAGCTACTTCATAGGTGACAGATTTAAATTTGATTGTGATTATGTTGGTTCCATTCTTACTGCCAGTTTCGTCCCCAATTTCGTCTTCCTCCTCTTCCAGAGCTAGGCCGTTATAATACTCATTCTCAAAGTAGTTCTTGGGTAACTTCTTTCCATCTTTGGTAACTTGCAACCTTGGAAAAGGCTGCCCTTCCAGCACCTTCCAGCTAATTTCCTTGTTCGTATCGTTCAAATAGAAATAGACAGTTTCCTCATCCTCTTCCCCTCCTTCAAACTTTGGTGGGGTGGAGATCCTCACACTCAAGTTGTATCTGACAGTATCCCACTCGGCAGTGTTCCAAACCGGAAGGAAACAGTCCACCGACTCCATGTCCAAGTTGGCCTTAATTTCCTTTCCAAAAATTGAGTGGAAGCTGAAGCCACCCGACATGCTGCCCAAGGAAAAGTCCCCATAAAAACTGACCGTCCTCCCCTTTCCATAGGGAGCCCTCTCTACAATTGATTGACTCCCGTTTTTCCAATTCACTCTCAGGTGACCTCCCACACTGTAAAAGTACCTCAGACCGAAGCACATCACGGTGAGGGGCTCACCCTCAAAATAGGAATTTCGGCTGTACTCCAACACCCGGTCCTGCTCCCAATGTTCCGGATCGGGGGAGGAGTAGGAGCTCAAAGCGGAGTTTGACATGTCATTGTTATCAAACGAGTTGATCCCATAAAAATGCAGACTTCTACTAACAATATCATCCAATTCTATGTTCCGTCCTATGGAAATCATCATTTTTTCTTCCACACTGACCTCATTTGCTTTCTCCGAGTCTAAATCTGCAGGAAACAAAAAAGTTTTCATTTCCCATTTTCTAACTTTATATTATTTACAAACGAATTTCCCAATGTTGGTATTATTACAAATTGACATGGATTTTTCATAATAGGAAAACTCCTCCGTGGAGTTCTTCCCCTTCCAACTGGCTTCCCTTTTGGCAAAGGAAGCCATCCCTGGACGAAGGACTTCCACGAATTCCCCGACATAGTCAATATCATCCGCTTCACATCTTATTATGGACGGACTGGCGTATAGATTGGTTCGAGAGCAGTTGTCCTTTGCTTCGTCCGGATCATGATATAGCTGCAGTTGATCGGACCTCTTTTGACAATGGAATGGGAAGGGGAAGAGAACTTTAAGGCCAATTCAATAATTTGAAACATGTTATTTTTAAATAATTTACTGACCTTTGAGGACTTTGCAATTTCACATTCCAGCTTTTCCTGACATGACTCGATATGCAACTTTGGTGGTTCACCACCTGACACTCCAGAACAACACCAAAAGCTGTCCAACGAACTACCATTTCGAAAAACGGTCGCATTTCCTTTGAGGTTTGAATGCGGCTCAAATCTTTCTGATGATAAGCCGTCCTTCCTCGCATCTCCAGACGTGACATTTAGCAACACGACTACGTCCGAATCCCTCCCCACAGCAGATCCATTTACAGTGCACCTGTACAAGCCCAAGAACTTTTTGCCCCAGTGGAATCTTTTAAACTTGAATCCCACTTTGGGGTCAAACGACATCTGCTTGGATGCAACTTGGTTCCACTCCCCGTCAACTTCCCGTTCCAGAGTTACGTGAATATCTGGAAGAGCTGGTCTGCAGGGCAATACCACAGCAAGCTTTCGTAGGGATAAGTCGAGTGAGACGGAAACGGTCTTCCCTTCATTTTCAAGGATTTCGTAAGCCTCAAAGTACAAATGGAAGCTGTTGGACAGTAGTGGACCATTTCGCTTCGGAGGAACTATGTCTTTGCAGGTAAAAGTTGCGCTGAAAAATTGGAGTCCTCGGGGATATAAGATAAGGTAACTCTTAAAATACTTGTTAACGGGATGCACAGCTTTTTCGGGGAAATCAGAGATGCGAAGCATGATGGATGTAAGGAAGTATGGCGCAATGCCTGGAAATTGCTGAAAATACCAAGAGAAAATTAATTTTAAAATGTAATGAAAATAAGTAATCATTTTTTTAAATTAATCATTTAAAAAATTCCCTACAGTCAAATCAGGGACCTCCCACTTGATCGGATACTTTGCTTGACACGTGAACACAACAACGTTGAGGTCATCGTGGAGCACATAGTCCGTCCCATTTTTCGAGATAAACTCGTTCTCAAATTGGGTTAAAGTTTGAAACTCCTTTTCGGCTGGGATCCCATCATAGGAATCCGCTTCAGAGTATTCACTCATCCATATTTGAGGTTTTGGAGGGTAGGTATAGGGAGGGACTATTCTCAAACCATACACAGAGGAGGAGAAACAGTAAATATTTATGAAACTAATGGTTAAAGAAAGTCGTAGTAAACTAATTATCAACAATCTGTCAAGGAAGAACATTTTGCAAATGATGATGAACCCTTTAAACTTTAAATAAAATGGTGTTTATATTTAGCTTCGGTGCAATGAGCAACTTGATCTGTTTCCAACAATAATAATAGATTATTTTTCCTGAAACTGCGAAATCAATATGTAGCATTAGAGTTAAGTTCAGGTTATGTATATATTATTTGAACTCATTGTCGCAATCTATTAAATTGGCTGAAACTTGGCATGTGTGTGTGAAAACGGACAGTAGAATCAATGAACCAATACATATAGGTATGCCATACCTATGAATAAACGAATTGTCAAATCATGCTCCGTCTAAAAAGTCACGAACAAAAGGATCAAGGATTTTCTCTAAAGGATCAAAGACTCCAAAATCACTATTTTTGCATGCAATATCAAAGTGATGCATGCATGCATTTGGATTGGTTTGGTATGAAAAATGATTTGCTGGAGCGAATAGAAACGAACAAACTCATCAGCTCTTTTAGTTACACCAGCAATTTATATTAGTAGTTTTATTAGCATAAATCATTCGAAAACATCGTTTTATGCATGCAGCCACGATGGGAAAATTTACAATTTCAACCTTCTCAGTTTCCACATTTGGCCTAGCTGAAGTCTGAACTTAATTCCAATCCCGAGAAGTATAACTAGCAACACAGTCACGCAGCTAATACTCAGGACTACTGGCACAACATTTTGTTTACCTGAAAAGAAAATCACTTGATTTAATCAAATATTTAGAACCATATAATTAATTGGTAGCTACGATTAAATAAAGTGATTGGGAAAAGTCTTACCTGTAACAATTATTTTAATGACTTTTGTCACTTTCTCCTTCCCATTTTCAGCAGAGCACTCGTAATTTCCTTGGATTTCGTGAGTGATGCTTTTAAACTTGATTGTGATTATGGCAGTCCTGTTTCCATAATTAGCTTCCTCAGAATCAATTCCTTCCTCCTTCTGGTCATGATCATCCCACGTGATATTGTAAGATATCTTGGCCAACTTCTTCCCGTCCTTGGTGAGGCGTAATTTTGGAAGTGGCTTTCCCTCCAACACTTTCCAGCTAATTTCCTTGTCCGTATCATTCAAATAAAAGTAGACGATTTCTTCTTCTTCCTCCCCACTAAATTTGGAAGGGATTGGAGTCTTCGTATTTATATTGTAGGTGAGCTTCTCCCAACCCACGCTGTTCCAAACTGGCATGAAACAGTCGACCGACTCCATTTCTGAATCGGCTTTAAGATCCATAGCAAACACGGAACGGAAGTTGATCCCACTTGCCAAAGTCCCCAGGGACGCTCCGTCACTCAAATAAACCACCCTTGTATTTTCCAAGGGACGATTCGTCAGAACGGATTTGCTCCCATTTTTCCAATTCAGCCGAAGATATCCATCCGCTGTGTAGAAATACTTGAGACCAAAGCACATCAAGAGGAGGGGCTCTCCTTCGTAATAGTAATTTCTGGGGTATTCCGCTATCCTCTCGTAGTCCATCTGAGCTCTCGACCTGAAAACGGACTTGGAAAGGTCTTGGTTGCGAAACACGCTGGGAATTTGATGGTGATGGTGGTGGGCTCTCGTTATCTCTTTCATGGATGCGTTGTATCCGACCGAGATGAGGATTTTTTCCTCCACAGATGCTTCAAGGGCTTGCGCTCCCTCTGTAACTGGAGGTGGGAGAAAGGCGTGTTAGAAATAAATAGAATTTAAAAAAATAGTTTTGTCCCTTGTTTTTAATTAATTTTTTTACAATATGACAGGGATCTATCGAATTCGCTTTTGGAGGTGTTCCGATACTGCTTCCTTTTCGCTAGATCGGTGACGCCAAGGCGAAGTATTTCTATGAACTCTTCTGCGAAATCGATATTTGTCTCTTGGCATTGTACCAGTGTGGGGCTTTGAAAGATGTCGACCTTGTTGCAATCCTTTTCTTTGGTCAATGTTTGGAAGGAAATCTGTTTGTTAAATTCCAACTGTAAATTAAATTGGAAGAGGAGAAACGGATTAAGTAAGCTCCATAAATAATCTTTTTCTTCTACCTATTTCAAAGTTTTTAAGTTTGTAATAATTACTTCCGTAGACATCAATTTTAATAGCTCGCACTGAAAGCGGTCATGACAGTAATTGACATGCACATCCGGTTTCTTTCCGGGCTCTCCTGAACAGCAAATCACTTCGTTTAAGGAGCTTCCATTTCTCTGAACTTTGGCCTTTCCTTCTAGTTCCCGGTGGGGTTCAAACTTTGTCTTGATATTATTATTTTGTTCTAAAACTGCTGACGTAACGTTAATGAACAGGAAAGCATCCGAATCTCGGCCGACAGCAGTCCCATTTACACGACATCTGTAAGAGCCCTCTTTGCCCCGGTGGAGTTTTTGTAGTGAAAATCCTAGTTTGGGATTGAAAGTGAGCCACCTGGAGCTCACCCTCTTCCAACTCCCATCCGTGGATTCCTTTTCCAGTGTTACGGGGATTGTGGGAACTGCCGGTCTGCATGGCAGTGTTAAGGGATTCTCGTCCAGGGAATGGTCATAATTCTTTAGGACCGAGACTGAAATGTTTTTCCCTTCGTTTTCCAGAACTTCATTTCCTTCATAGTAAAGATGAATACTTGTGATGGCCAATGCCTCCTTTGAGTCCACAGCCTTGCAATTGAAACTGACGCTGAAAAACTCGTTGTTTCGAGTCAACAGCGCGAGATAGCTTTTGAAGTATTTGTTGACGGGATGGACAGCTTCCGGTGGGAATTCGGAGATGCGCTGTTCACCGGAGTAGATCACGTTTGATATTTTTCCGCCAGGGACTTGCTGGGAGTTTTTTTTTGGGTTTAATGAGTGGAATAAACGAGTTTAGTTAACTAAACATGATTTTATTAAAATTAAATATAAGAAGTAGGTTATTATATATGTACCGTTAGATGAGGCAACTCCCAGGTAATTGGATACGGTGCTTGGCATATGAACACCAAAAAGTATAGCTCATCGTGGAGCACATAGTCCGTCCCATTTTTGGAGATGAACTCGTTCTGGAACTGGGCTAAAGTTTGGAATTCCTTCTTGGCAGGGGTCCCATCAATGGCGTCCACTTCCAAGTATTCACTGAGCCATATCTCGGGCTGGGGAGGATGCCGTTTTGGAGAGGATATTCTTAGGGAATTAACTGATAGTACATTCAGGGAAATGTAGAGCACTGTTGTAATTCCTAGTAATATGGGGATGAGTGAATTGGTTAGGAATCTAGTATGAGGGGACATTTTACAGGGTAGGGAAGTTATTTTGAAAAAATATTTGCCGGAAACGGATTGGAGGATTAATTTAAAAAAGAAGAAGAATTATAATGTGGGGCAAAACTTTCATTTTCAATTGGATTTTTAGGCGATTCCGAACCTGTCACAGAAATCGACTGCAGTCCAAAATTGAAATCTGGAATAGCATGAATGATTCCGTGCATGTAACACAAAGCAATTAAACTGTGAAATTTTGAGGATGATGTGCGAGTGTGTCCGTAAAACCTTTTTGAATTCAGTCATCAAATTTCATTGATGGAACCGTCACGAACAAGCCATTTTTATATTTGAAAAATTTAGCTTGCAGTTTTTACAAAACCAAATAGTAATGGATTATGATGATGGACAGTATTTCCCATGTCAAACATTTAGTAAAGCATAATGCTTCATATCTGATTTACTAGCGCAAATGCCAAACGTTAGACATTACGTCACAATTATATGGACTGACATAAAGATGTAGGTGTAAGGTGGACTACCGTCTGGATGGGCAGATTGTCATTTTTTGAGGAACGGTTGACGTGGGAAATTGCACAATCCGAGATGAAGCTTTGCCATGAGCATGAGGAGCGTGAGAGATGGATATAGTTTGCGTAAGGTAAGCTAATGGCAACGGCAACGCAATAAAAACAATTACAAACATGGAAATGGAAATAAAATTTCATGCTGAAATAAAATATTTATGGGGGAAAGTGAGACCGGAAACAAATCAATTTTTTTTTGCATGGGCATTATGGGCAAAACTGAAAATAAAGATAAAAAATAAAACGAAAGCAAAAAAAAGATAAAAAAAAACTATTTTACAATCTTCCTAAAAAATACCGATTTTTGTACACTGTTAAAAATGGATCCTTCTACCTCAACATCAAAGGCGGTTCAATCGACCGCAACCCTGGAGGGGTCAGATGAACCTCACCAGGATGGACATGTTCGTTTTATGTCAAAAAGTCAAGGTCATATGGCAGATCTCCCGTCAGAAACGACAATGAATCCATCGATTCGAGCTAAAAGCTTCTTCAGTCTCTCCGTTCCGGGTGAAATGAAGACTGTTCCCGGCGAAAATAAGAGCACAACAACTGCGGCTGGTGTGGATGAAAGGGAAATGGCACGCGAAAATCTCCAAGTTCAGCTCCTAAGTCTTATGGAGGAGGACTCAACCTTGTTTGATGATGTATTATTAATGTTTAATTAATAACTTTAATTAATTAAAAAACTAGCAAATTAATTCGGTTTTTTTCTTCGTTAGGAACTGATGCCATCCTCGCCAGATTCGCCATTTGAAGACACCTCTTATGCCAAGCTGAAGGAATTTTTCGAAGAGACTGTGGACGAATTAAATACTGCCGCCCAACTAGGTTTCCCTTTGGACGAAGTGAAGGAAGAATTCCAGTTCCTGTGGAAAGGGATCCGGAAGTCAAGGAGAAATTTAAAGGACCTCCAAGAGAAAGATGAGGAACTAACTGCCGAGGTGGCAGAGTTAATGAGTACGACCCTAAATCTTAATTACATTACCCTATAGTTTTTCTTTTAAAAGAAATTGCAAAATTACATAACTTCACTAATACTTGCTCCATTACGCCATATTCCTCTAATCTAAAGGCAAGACTCGAAATATTATTCGGATCGCGGAGGACAACCCCGAGAAAATGGCCCAGCTAGGACATCGGTAAAATTGAAGCCATTCACGGATTTCAGAATTCATGGACCAGCAATATTTTACTGGGAATAATTATCTATTTCAGGTTGGAGACTGCTTGGGACCTGTTGGATATTTCGGAAGAAGAGGATAAACGAAATACGGCTACGATCGAGGATATCAAGATCGACATTTTTATCCTTAACCGAAACATAATGCAAGGTAACCTCATATGACATAACTAGTTTGTTAGTTAATTACATCGGAGCATAATCCATGTCAATCCATATCGCTAACAATAATACATATTTTTATTATTATTTTTAC